>UELU01140435.1:0-91157 GCA_900490025.1 Megastigmus dorsalis | reverse complement strand
TATATTATAGTGCGTGATTGAATAAATTTAAATGAATTTAAATGTACCTCTTGCGTTTTCGGACTTTAAAACGTAGAACAGTAAGTAGAATGACAACATCTTACGGAGCTTTTCCTTAATTTTTACATAAAACATAATAAAATAAATTTAAAAAACGTAAACCAGTAGTTATTTTTATAACAAAACATAAAATGAGAAAGTAAATTACAATGCAATGTTATAGACATGAAAAAATATAGGATTTTATTGTATTTTTTTATACACTTATTTATAAATATAAGGTTATAAACCTTAAAACTTGTAAGCGCGGTCAACGCGATCGCACAAAGCCACAAACATCGGAAAGCCGTTGCTCGTGTTTCTGCGTGAACTGTATCACCAGTCGTGTGGCGCTGTATTTGCACCGTTTTGGAGCAACGGTTACCCCAAACAGAGAGAGCGGTTACACCACTTTAGTGTTGCAGCGCATCCACTTTTAGAGGAGCATACTGCCTACATTTTTTTCAGTGTTAGAGCTTATACTCTAAACTCCAAGGTCTATACTATAGAGTCCTGAGTCCTCACAAGGACAACTGACAACTAGTGACAAGTGACAGTCTGACAAGTCTGACTAGTGACTACTGACTATAGTCACTAGAGTTGAATTCTAAAATCTAGAGAGTAGAGTGTAGAGACTATATAGAGTATAGACTATTCACTATAGACTCGCGATATGGCATTGTCGCCTGTCGGTATTGTCGTCGCCAATGCGATCCAAGATCCAACTGCTAACTGCAACAATAAATTTATCGGAACTTACGTTAGGGGGCGACTAAAGTACAAGTGAAAACTGGAAAAAGTAAAACAGCTGATCAACGTCGTACACGCCATTGGCCACATGACAACAATGATATGAAGCAATCTATATAACTATATCTATCACTCATCCGATTTGTATACCTATATATACACATACTGTGATTGTGTACTGTGTTCTTTTTTACTTCGCAGATGGATAATATTTGCTGACAGTTTTGTAATGTATTGTTTTAAATTTTGATAACAAAATATACGACAATTTTTATGGAAAGAACTCTTCAAGCTTTTGAGGAGTTTAATTGTGTATCTTTTGTTATGTTTTCCTTATCCTCTCTCTTTCATTGATCTCATTTCATTATTATTATTATTGTTGAAGGAGATTTTCAAAATGAGCCAGGAGGTAGCAACTTTCTCCTGCTCTAGGAAAAATAGTGTTCGCAGTGTTTCATCTGCCAATCAAGGTATTGTAAATGTAAATTAGGTTATGAAAACTTATTTGAAAAATTTATAAACACATATCAAACTTTCATTTTTAAAAATAATATTCATAGCATCACTATTTATTTTTTAGATGTGCAAACTATGGTATGTCCTAAAAGGACACAGGGAGATGGTATGGAAAACATTGTTGCAGAAAAGGCTCCAGGGGTAATAGAAAAACCAATTAAGATAAGGCTAGGGGAGGCTTTGATCTATCATCCAATGAATCTAAAGCAGCAAAATTCAACTCCTCCAGTCACCCCTAGTGGACAAATTGTTAATTTAGTACCTAAGACAATCACCCAAATCAAAAAAAAGGAAAGGAATATTCTCCATTCCTTAAAGTCTAAGGAGCCGAAATTTGTTCCTTATGAGCCTTATAAAGCTGCCGTCAATCCAATTGTACCATACGAAAAGAAAAAGAAGAAATCTTCGAGAAACAATTTGGATATCAATGTTATGGTGACCCAATTAGCACATCTAAAAACTGAAGAGACTAAAAAGGAAAACCAAATTGACAATAAACCGCCTACAGTTGAAAGTGAAGTGGATACATTAAAGAAAGAATATGAAGCTACAATTCAAAAATTAAAAGAAGAAAATAGTCAATTAGAAAATCAATTAAAGTTCCAAGCTCAGGTACTTCTACACACTTTTCATTTTGCTATTTAAAAAAAAATTAAAAATATAAAACAATTTCAACAATTATTTATTACTTGTAGGTAAATGGAGAACTGAAGAACCTACTAGTGGCTGCAGTAGGAGAAGATTTACAAACCAGAGTACACTTGCTTACAGAAGATAAATTGCAATTAGCACGAGCTCTTTTAAATTCAGCACAACATCTCAGCACTCATCAAGAGCAAACCGAATGGCTAGCAGGACAATGTGAAGTTTGGCGGAGTAAATTTTTAGCCAGCAGGTACTGAAAATATATATATTAATTTTCATCCATTATATGTATATTAATAGAAACTTTATAGATTTTAAATTAAAATTTTAATATTTCAGTTTGATGGTGGAAGAGCTTGCTAAGTGGAAGGCAGCACTGTGTCAAAGAACTACTGATCTTCAAGAAAGTATAAAAAGGCTTTTAGAAGAACGCAGCAAAGTTAGGGACACTGCCTTAAGGACATATAGGTATGATTAAAAAATATTAAATATAAAATTTATAAAACAAAAATAAAAGTAACCAAACCAATGTACCAATTATTGTTTTCTTCAGAACGCTAAGTATACTTCGGGAAAATTTCGATCCTGTAGGTGCAAATCGACGACATGAACTTCCAAGTACGAGTCTAATCGACCTCTCTGATGGTTGTTGCCAGTTAGCCGAATTATTGAAAGTTAATTTACTTAGTGGCATGGACAAAATTGATCTTAGGAGAGAAATTAATATAACTGGCCTTGAAATGAAAACTATGGCTGAAAAAAGTGCAGAACAGGTAATTTTTTCTTTTAACAGTAAACAATACAAAAAATTATTTTTCGTGTTTTAAAAAATTTACAATCAATCATACATGAATGTAGCTATTTAAGACACTACAATCCAAAAGTTACTTTTAAAATTATATTCACAAAAATTTTAAGGCGATTCTCTATAGATTAAAAAAAAGTGACAGTATTAAAAAAATATTACCACTTCCATAGATTTGAAAAGTTAGATAAATGGGTACAATTATGCAGATCAAAGCAGTGTTTTATGCAATCATTTTTTTTATTTAAATTTTTATAGTAAACTATAAAAATTAGAAGCCTTATTTATAAATACATTTCACCGCGATAGGTTCCCCTTAAACTGCGTATGAGCTCTGATAGAGCACCAACAAAGTTTTATAAACGAAACTTTAAAATGATATGAAAAATGAAAAAAGTAAATTGTGCAACCATAGACGTTATTCAAAATATTCTTTTTATTGCATGCACGCATAGCCTCTTTAGTCACAAAAAAAAACTTTATTTACAAAAACACAAAAACTTCGACAGCTCCTGATGAGCCCGAATCTATTGATGTCGGGCAGACAAGATGCCGCGTGTAGTGCAGTAATGGGCGCAGCCTGTGCTGTTGGTGGACGCATGTTTCTGCCTACTTTAGGACCTGATGTACCAAATATCGCCTGCTGTCCACATTGCAGCGGGGAAGTCAAGCAGATCTGATAATCGTGGATCAGTTGAACATTCGATAATTTTGTAATTCTGTTCAAGGTATGACCTTCAGAAGAGTTTTTTTTTCATTTTTTCAGAGTCATTAGGTATTGAATTATTTAAAAAGTTCATATAAAAATTTCGGAGTTTCCATTACGTAATGCATTGATAGTTTAGTTAGTTTCAAATTTTTAATAACTCGAATACTTGTCTATCATATTCAAAAATTTGACTTTAACAATAATCATATGGTCATACCTTAATACCTTACATCGGATCTTTCTCCTCTCAGAAATCACAATTTTTCATCATTTTTGGTTTTACTAACTTTGTCAACCCAGCAGAATTTTTAATTTATGTACATAATCCAAAATTTCAATTGCATTGAAACTATCTTCGACCTTTTTAAAAACTGTACATTTTCTATGCAGACTATATAATTATTATTTCAGTTGTAGTAGAAAAGTCTATTTACAAAGTTGTAATGATAATTCATTCTATACAGTTTTTCGTTAATTAATTTACGGTCGGTATGGATCTATATTTTATAAGAATGTTTTTCTATGTTACAAAAATTATGAGCGCCATTGAAAACCACAGTAATTAATTGATATTGTTACCAAAGCTAGTAATTTGTTTATACTATGTACAAAAGATTTATTATCAAATTTCGACTGCAGCTATATTCTCAAAAACTCTTAAAACGATCTTTGAATAGTTGTCAATCGATTGAAATGTAATTAACATTGTATATATAGATACAAGCTGAATCGATCTATTTTCGTTTCCGCTCTGTTCAATTAACTTCTATACATATGGCATCCTATTTTATACATGAACGTAGAATAAAACTACTTATATAAATTGTATAAAATATTTGGGGTCTTGTAAAATAATAATAATAAAAAAAAAGAAAACAAAAAGTGGGGGGTAACGGTACATTCAAACGTAAATCTATTCTTTGTCGTTTTATTTATCTCCTAAAGATGTATTTTGTAATCCTTTAGAACGAGTCGGTGTTATAGCTGTCGGTGATAATGTTAGCAGGTAACGCAGTGTAGATTTCGGTAGTTGTCGTGAGCTGCGACAGAGTCGACGAACCTCGATCTGAATTATAATCTTCTGCCTAAACGAAAAAGAAAAAAAATTAAATTTCAAAAAGTGCCTTCTTACAAACGATCCACTCCTACTAAGTATGATACATCATCAGAACTTTGATCACGATGTATTAAGTGACAGTGCCATTTCAAGAATAAAGATCTGTACTCTTGAAGAGGATCTTTTTTGTTTAATCTTTGGACTCAATATTAAAAATATGAGGAGCATGCTTTTATAAGTACCTCGTTCTCGAGGAAGAGGAACCTGTGACAGGTGCGTATTCTATGACTAGAGAGCTTGATCACTGTGTACTCGGCAAATGCGTCCCGAAGAACAATGTCAAGGACTGCGCCTCGATCATCCGTTACATCAACCTCTGGTTCTTCCATTAGTATAATCTGAAATTCAATTAGATCTTATTTTCTATAGATACTCACATTATAGTTAGAAACTTATCAAATGCCTATTTCTAATAAGATTTTAATTAACTAAAAATGAATAAAAAAAGACAACAATTAGGAATGTACAAAAACGTGCCTAAACTCTACAAGATTTTTTAAAAATTTTCAAAATTTATCCAATAAAAATCATAATTGAATTTTATTTATTTATTTAAGTTGTTTTCAAGATACAAATAATAATTAATGAAACTTAGATTAAAAAAGGCCTAAATTCATCTTTACGAATGTAAAGCTATGAAGTATAACGATTAAAGACTTTTTTCTACAGTTTAAACGTTAATATAAAAATATTGTTAAAAAAGGATTCGTTATTACCTTTGTACGTTCGTTAAGTAATGCACGAGCCAAAAATATCAATACTTTCTCGTGAATCGTGAAAAGATGGCATGAATCGCTTACAAGTTTATTCGGTAATTTCGACACCTTCTCCCACAGATACACTTTTTGCAAAACTTTCATCAGAGCTTGATCTGCCATTTTTTCCGATGGATCTAAATTATGTCTGTAAAAGCCAATTCGTAAGTTAGATTAATATAGTTTCTAGTATTTTAAGATAATGTAAAATATTTTTTTAGATTTTTTGCGAATAAAGTATTATTAAATGAACTTTGGGCGACTTAATAACAATTATCGCTGCAGCTTGATAATAATATCGAATGCGCCATCGAGATATTAACTTGAATTTTAAATAATGATCGATTGAGTCAATTTAAAATGAAAACGTATTGGGCAGTATGGGATATCAGTGTAATATTTGACTGAAACAGGCTTGATAAAATATTTTGATCTCTTAGCATAATTTTCATTTGAACAATTTCGATAAAATTCTACAATCAAATCAGCTCCTTCACACTTACGTCACAATATACTACAGTATATTATGTATAAGTTTGCCCTTTACAATGAAGAACGTGAAAAATTATGTCGGTTTCAAAGTTTGAGCAAACCTTATAGTCCCGCTGAAGAGCAGAGGATTGCCAGGAACGAAGCAGATGCAGCGCCTGAGCATGTCTAGAGGCACCTGGGAAATGCTGGTGCCACCGATGAAAATCTCGCCAGACGGTAACTCCATAAATCTGAAAAGCGCAGACACGAAGGCCATTTTCGCATCCGCTCGACTCGATATTACGGCTGTAACAAGGATAATTTCATGCTTTAAATCTCTTTATTATCCAAGTTATCCTTCAATCCTTTTAAAATGAAAATTTTACTTTGCGTAAGATATTTATAGTTGTTTTATTTTGGCATTATATTATTACAGTACACTTTATTTAAGCAATTTTATTTTTCCTGATTAAATAATGTCAGTATGAAAAGAATTGCAATGTTTCTTATAATTTTTTGTCGCCAACGAAATATTTACAGCGCAAGGTTTAAAAGTGCCTAAATGTAAAAAAAAAGTAAGTACCCAGTTTTTCGCCTGATGATACAGAGAAAGATAAGGGTTTTCGACTAGATTCTTCTCTATCGTACAGGAAAACATTTCTGAAGTCTATGCTACCATCGGTTGGCCACATACTAGAGAGTCTACCACTACCTTCCCTTTCCTTCGGTATAGTCTGAAATCAATTCATATACTTATAAGCATTTTTGTTTTGACCATATAAAATCGAATACTTTTCCTGTTTTGATATTTATGTATGAAAAATATACCATACCTTCATGTAATGATTGACACTATTCAATGCCATGAGGCTCGTGTAGACATTGTTGATTGCACTGATCGTGTGCAGGACACTCAAGGACAGCTGCAGCGTGAAAATATACGCGAGGCTCAATTGGGGCAGACCATTTGAGCCGCTGTATAGCAGTTCACTTATAAAGATTACCGCACTTAGGACTAGAACTGAAAATTTTATTTATATTTTTACAGTTTGTTAATTATTTTACATCGAATAAATTAGTTCCTGAATTTATATATTTCTTTCTTGATTCCTTCAATTAAATTGAATTCACTCGAAAGTTAATAATACATCACTTTCGATTAAAGCATTTTCAACAAAGTATCAAAATCAATAAACAAATTTCAAATGATTTATCTCGGCTTATATTCAATTCACATATGTCATACATGCAAAGTTTAGATATTTACTCTTAACTATTTGCATGTATCGCTGATTAAAAAAAAATGTTTTAATACATATATATAAGAGATACGATAATTAGAGCTATTAATACGTATCATTTTCATGTGTTGAAGCAAAAATTATATTCTATGCTTCTACAGAAATCTAATGAGCTACAATTATTCGTAATTATATTCCACGGGAAATTTTTCTATACAACGGAATAGATGAGTAGTTTAAAATAATCCTTATTCAAGTACCTGCTAATATCTTTAATCTAAATTCTAGCCACAATCTCGTCGCATACAGCATAAAGTCGTGCGTCGAGTTCTCGTTGAATAGCTTATAATACCTGAAAAACAAAATATCCATCTCTATATGTCAAGTAAATTGAAGCGTAAAAGGCTATACGAGACACAGAAGTGAATCGTGCAGATCTTACTTTTTGGCGAAGTCTTTTTCTTTGGAAAATGCCTGTATGGTAGCGCGGCCTTGGACTGTATTTCCAATATGGTTTAAGACCAATGTCGCGGAACTGACTTTCAACTCGTGAAGGCTCAAAACAGCTCCTCTAAAAATTTCAAGGCGATGTAAAAACATCAAGGAAAACAATATATTTTTTTTTCACTCAATCTCCGCGATTTAATTTTCTGCTTAAGAACATTAACAGCATAAGTACACGTTTAAGTAATTATCCTCTTTATTTTATTTATACTGAATTCACAGAATGTATAAAAAGCAACATTATATGAAATATAAATAAAATGTACCATTTTATAATCATTCTCGGATGAAATTGTACGTTAAAATAAACGTCTCACAAGGAATGTTCAGTGCATTAAGGTTTTAACAGCAGAAAGTCCGCCGCGCAGAAAATTTAATCGGATTTGAAATCCTTACAGCTGCAGATAACTCACCTCACGTAAATGCTAAATATAACAGATATAACGACGAAGGCAATGACCGGAATGAGGAGCCATGGCGAAAGTAGTCCTAGTATTATTAAACTAAAGAAACTGATGCCGACGTTTATGAGAACCGTTATTATCGACCTTGGCAGTACCGAATCAACTATAATAATAATAATAATAATATTAAAATTTTAATGCGCAATCATTAACGTCTATACATATACACGAAGGTATTCGAGTTTTTGCGCACGCAAACGAAGATTCGATAAATGTGTCCCTTACTTTCCTGCAAATTCAGACTGCATATGTTGAGCAGCAAGGATATCGTGCCCGAGCTGAATATCGATATTTGCGCACTGCCAAGACTCTCGATCCAATAGTCGTGCAGCTTTGTCGCTGCTAAGAAAATAGACTATAACAAATCGTGAAACAAGGTAAAACAGTTGTATGGCACAGAATATGATATTAAAAGATTGCAATTTTAATATCAATACCTTATTGTAAGCAATCATTAAAACTACACCACAGACCAGCAGTAGACCAACGAGCGTAGTGAGTATTCCAACTGCTATCTTCACATCCTCGATAGTTTTCTGAACCACAGAAAGGAAAAATGTCATTCGCTGCACGTATTAGCATAATATGAATTGATAAAAAACGGAACGGTCTCAGTTTTTAGAAATAGAAGATTACCTGTCCAACGTGTACGACGCAAAGTGGGGCGACAGCGATGAAAAAGGCGTAGAGCGCGGAAAGTACGCAGAGTAGGATGCAGACCGACCATCCGCCTGTGTAACTCAGGTAGACGCCTAGGCCCGTCTTGGTCGTGTCTTCGCTGCTGAAGCCGTTCAGCATAGGGAACTCGAGATTGCGTCCGTATAGCGGCCGCGAATCCTCCTGTCAACGCGAATCATCGTGTAATATTTAATTCTACTCAAAAGAACATGTGGCTCGGATAAAAAGGATTGACTTTATACATTGTTGTTGTCGATGCTGTCGAAGGAGGTGGCGGTGCTGGATATGAAGTCCTTCGGCGACGAAGGTGTCAATCTCGATGGCGACGAACTCGACAGTTCACCGCTTCTAAGAAGAGCGTGCAATCAAACACAATGGATAATAAAAAAAAAAAGAAAAACACGCACGAAACCAAGATATAAGAACTCAAAGAGCGTTTTATTCTTCTTCTTTTTTCACCTACTCACTTGAAACATTGCTGATTGGGAAATCTCGTGTTAATTTGCTGTTTGGCCAATTTGGCGTATTGAGTGTTGGATTTGACGAGCTCATCGTGACTGCCGCTCTCCACGATCTTTCCTTCCCGCATCATGTAAATTACGTGACATTGGCTCAGAAGCTACAAACAATGAGAAATTAACATTTCCGAAGAACTGCAGCTTATAACGGTTTACACACGGATTTACATTATTTCGCGCTGATTTTAATTTTAGCGATAAATGGTGACAAATTATTTAAAAATGTTAGCCTTCGTGACTGAAAATAATAGGAATAATAACGGGTAAAGATTATTTTTCATAAAATATTATCAGTTTTCAATACTCAAGTAGTGATAATTTTTAATAAGAAATGATAATATTACTTTAACTACCTATCAATAAATTAAATAATTACTCAATCAGAAATTATCATGATTATTCCTGCTTAATAAACCAGTTTTCTAACTTTTTACTAACTACGAAAAATGAAAGATCTTTAGCGTTACCATGCGGATGATAACACCCAAACTGGGGAATCAAGTTTTGTTACCAAAATTATCAACAAAAATTGGAAAGTTTGGGTATTTTTTGTAATTTTTGATAATTATTGCTAACAAGTGATGATTTGGGATAAAAAGTTTTTCCGAAATCCTGTAGTTACCAATTACGAGGAATGATCACTTTTGAGCAAAACTAATTTCTACCAGGTAAGATTTGAATCGTTACCTCGACTCGATCGCTAGCGACGATGACAGTTTTGCTGCTGAGCTGCTGCAGGACGCATGCGTCGAAGACCTCGAGACACTCCCTGTAAGCGAGATCGGCGAGTGGCTCGTCGAGCAGGTTGATGTCACGCTGTGCGTAAACTGCTCGTGCCAAGCCGATCTTCTGGCGCTGTACGGGCCCCAGTTTGGCTGTGGCTACGTCGGTGTCGTCCAGCTCGACCAACATCGAAATCTCGCTGTTCAGATGCGACGCCCGGATCGATTGGTAATACCTGCGGTTTAGAGGAGCAATGCGCGTGGATAGTGCGAGACATCAAAGTAGACGTTTCACTTGAATTGCGTATACCGAATAGACAGATATGGTGTAGATTTCCTACAAGATACACACTACCCAAATAAGAAAACGACTTCTTTTTTAGCCATGACATTTATTTAAAGGTTTTTTAAAATTTCATCACTCCGAAGCTCAGCAGATATGTTATGCTCTTCTGTTAAATCTCTTTTATAACGGCATATTTGAATTTACTCGATAGTGACGCATGAATTCGTGAAAATCTAATTGGACTTGTAAAAAATCTTTGAATACAGACCTGTACGAAATCAAGGAAAATGTGAAAAAGTAAGAATTTGAGTCTGGAGAAACGTTTGTTCTCACCTGGTAGAATCAAATTTCTCGCCGAAAAGGACGTTTTCCTTGACGGTGCCGTCCATGAGCCAGGGCTCGTCGGGCACATAGGAGCAGGTGCCGTCGATGGCGACTGTGCCGCCGATGCACTGCAGCTGTCCCAGTATGCTGAGGAGAAAGGACGTCTTGCCCGAGTCCTTGTGTCCGTAGATGCCCACCAGCTTGCCCTTTTGAAAGTGAAATGAACATGCGTTAGCGATTTTTCTCTTTTATCGATACTATAAGTCTTGTTCAGCTCGGTACTTCTCCGAATTGACGACTTACAAGCTTTATTTAATAGGAAGAAAAAACTTAACAACTTATATAGCAAGATTATTATACATATGCATTAAAAATACGGAAAAGAATTTTCAGTTTACAATGAGAATTATTGTCGATACTTTATTTGAAAGGAAAATTCGTTCGAATAATGAACTTTCCAAGTAATATCTCAACAAGTCACAAATATATCACGGAATGAAATTGAAAATTTAAAAAAACAATGACTACATTACCTTTGGGACGTAAAAGTCTATTTCTAGCAGAGTAGTGACTAGAGAAGTTGGAAAATTGAATTCCACTTTATCACCTTCCTGACGATCTACGTAGAAGCTGCAATTAAAAATAAAGATGTACGATAAAAATGCCTTAATATTACCGTAAGTTCAACGAAATTATCATAATATTATTATTTTATATACTCACTGTGATGCACGTTTGGGATTTTTCGCATTTTGAACTTTACTCTTTGACCAGGTGAAATGTCCGTTATGAATAATTATGGCAAAATTTCGATCTATCGGCTTGTCCAAAAACCTGTCGGCCTCTTGTAAAATTAGAATTGACTGAAAAAAAAATATAGTAATTTTCCATTAGTACGAAGATGCACCGCGACATGAACTCGAAAATAGCGTCATTCTTATCAGGATACATAGAAATAAGTTTCTGTCATCAATTTTAATCTAACGGATATATTATAATCAAGATGAAACGGCAGACTTCCTGTGTGTGTGTGTATATATATAGTTACCTTTAGTTTGTTGAGGAATGCCAGACCCCTCGAGATGCTACTCAGCGCCATCCAACTCGTCCGGATGCAGTGCTTAAGATTTACCAAAAATAGTACTAGCACTGGTACATACTGAACAAACAAAAAAATCATATTTGTCAACTTTCCAAACGCAATTAATAAATCGATATATTGCCAATACAATATTTAGAAAGAATAAAGTCACGATTCTAGATTTATTTTATTCGTAAGTACTAGAATATTTGAATAAGCGAAAAACCGTTGATTCCTGACCTGAGCGAAAGAGATCTGTTTATCAAAGAACAAACAGACGAGGGTGATAGTCGAAACCGTGAAAACTGGGATCATGTGAACCATGGAGAGTCCGCAGCCCTCGCTGAAACCTCCGAATTGCATTTCTGCGAGCTCCCGACGTCGAATATCTAAAGCGATAAAATTATACGATATATTTTTCATTTCCATTTCTTGATGCTGCTGATGGCTTAAGTGTCGTTTTTGCATTTTTCACCAAGCATTCCGTGGCTGATTGATATATTATATATATAACGATACTATCTTACATACATATTATACTAATGTTAGGTTTGTTGTTAAATTAGTTGGTAAAATTAGTTTCTTCTACTAACTTTTCTTCTACATTTATATTAGATTAATTAATTTTGTTTTATTTTTATATTTAATATAATTAAATTTTATTTAATTATTAAAATAAAATAAAATAAAACTATTTGTTTTAATAATTACATTTATCAGTCATATTTGTGAAGTGTTAAAAATACATAATCGAATATGAAAATACTTCTAGATATAGTTCTTTTGAATAGAAACTGAGTTTTTCACTAAAATGTAAAGTTTATAAATACTTCATACCGTTTATTCTGTCTTGAAAGTGACGATCCCAAAGGGTAATTTTAGCCAACTGAATATTATTGATGAATTCTTCGACCAAAGACATCCTTCTCAAGGAATATTCGATCGCCCTAGCGGCAAAAGCTTTCGTAAAATACGCTGCAATCACCTGAACATTAAAAATAAGAGAAAATAGATAAGAAGAAATGTTGAGATTATTATGACTACATTTTTAGGGATAGTTTTCATGATCGACACCGGAAATTTTAAATAATTTTTTCCGCATCGCAAAAGCTTTCGATATCTAATTCATCCGAAAAAATGGCTTACATCATCGTTTAGACGCTAAAAGAATCAATGTATATCCATCGGATATTTTATCTTTCGATAAGGTTATCGGTAATAACTGCCAGAAGATAAACAATTCGCGCTCTTTCAGACGCGCGAGATTTTAGGCAACAAAAATTTAGATGATATGTTAAATATTACATTGCGTATAATATATTCAGAAAGTGTGACTTGCGAAAATAATTCTCCGATTTTCAAATGGGCGTTTACTTTTCAAGAAAATATATTTGATCGAAGAGTATATAAAAATTTCAAAATATTTAAGCTCGCGCAGAGTAATTATTTCTTTAAAGTATTTCTATATAACTATAATAGAAGTCTTCATGTGCTACTTTGAAAAATACTCAATTATATTGATGATGATCGATGACGAGTGTTTTTGTATTAATCAATTTTCTCACGGCGCACAACTAAGCAGCATAATAATGTAAATAATAGACAAATCTTTATGAAACTGCAGAAATCAACTGACCAAACACGAGTAGAGCAAGAGGATGATAAAGATACCGGCGACGGCCCATCGTCCTAAGGTGAGCCAGGTGAAGGCGGAGATCAGCAGGAGGACCGTAGGCCCGCTGAAGACCGACGGTCCCAGACTGATTAGCTCGTGCAGAATCTCGCTGTCTGGAACAAAGTACGTGAGGGTCTGAAACAGCAAAGGCCAGACTCCCGCTGTCCGATTATTCGCAGCGCCCAATTGTTCCCTCCTGCCACCTCATTTAGCCCTTCTATATAGTTTTCTTTATCACCCGTTGAAATCGTTCCTAATGTTTGTTTTTATAGGATCAGTCGATCCAAAGCTTCAAAAATTTGTTTGACTTTGTACAGTTTTTCTGTTATTATCGAAATTTCAACGGATGATCGAGATGTTTAATTTTTCTGTATGTCGTTTATCGTATAGTCTTGAACGAATATATAAAACAAGTACCTGTTGAGCACTGGTTGAGCATCTGAGCGAGGAGCGCAACAGTTTCTTATAGCAAATGGCCAAACACGCTGAGCGCAATCGGCACGCAGTTCTGTGTATCGGACAAAAAATGGATTTCAAAGACTTTGGTCTACAAAATTTTTCTTAATATTAAAATTCATAGAGCTACGTAAAGAATAGTTTTTACTACAATTGCATCGTAGAATTTTTATTAATAATTTCATTGCGTGTATCCAGTTTGTATTTTTATCGCTATTGCAAAAAAAGAGTGTACACTCATAAAGTAATTATAAACAATGTATGCAAATGAGGATGTTTATCGATCATTACCTAAGATTCAGTGACGAGCTCCAGGCGATGAGAAACTGCGAAATGACTTCGATGAAGATCAATATGCCGGTGTGACTGAAAATTATGATCTCATCCATCACGATCTCTTTCTCCTTCGTGTGAAACGCCTCGTTGTACGTGTTGTTCTCCGTCGCGTTCACGACAATTAGTGTCTTATTCACTAAGCTCAGGGCGACGTTTAGCAGGTTCCTTTCCTCCGTCGCGCGTATTATTTCACGTAAGACGAACATCTGAAATTTTTAAATGATCAAACATCTGAAGACATAATAATGAATTCAAGCATCCATAGTGGAACGTTCCGTTCGTTAATTAAAACGAGCTAGCCACTTATTACTTCTACATCTTTTGCGCTTACATTATTCAAGATTATTGTCGCGAAAGAATAAATAATTTAGTTATCACAAAAAATTTAGTCCAAGAGTTTTATCTATCGTGGAAACAATGTTTCCAATGATTACAGCTTATAATTCTCTGTGACCCTAAAACCGTATCAGTTCAAGCCAACTACCCATAACTCAGCAATATCTTAGCAATAACTACTGTAGTGGTGGCAATATTTGATAAGTTTTTAAATTACGTACGCGCGTAGTAACACTGACATAGTAGGAAAAGAAAAAGAAGTATTTCTCGCACAGATTAAAGACTGATTTCTTCTATAACATTTCACATGAGTCTAAAATTTTACTAAGATCATCGGCACGAGTATCTTCGATTACTTACCGGACCAGCGAGCGAGAGCAGAGTACCGATCAAGTAAATAAAAGAACCAATGAGAAGACGAGTCCTGACGAATCGCCAGGCGACTTTGGGTATCGATGCGCCGGCCTGTCCTTTCTCCACGAAGTGCGCGTGCAGCAAACCTTCCAATCTGCATCAGGTTTTGATTTTATAAAACAATGACTATCTCAGCCTTTCTTACGAAAATGAAAGATCATTAGTGTTTTATGCTAATATCTTTCGCATCATAATAGTAGATTCAAAAAAATAATAACGCAGGTACGCACAAAATAAAAAAAATTATTCGATGCCTAAGCTCCGACTGTTATTATATCGACACTCCGTACGAAGAAAAACAAGCCTACCATTTGCGACGAAAAAAAAAACACCTGCCTATACCTTTGAACAACGAAAAATAACATTTTTATAAGATTACTTTCGGTACTTTTGCGGCGAAGAATAACACTTTGTACAATTATGTCACGAAAGACATTTATTGAACAAAATCAATTATTGCCAAAGAACTATTTTTAGTACTGATTATAATAAAATAGATTAGAATGAGTATTTTCAGCACTCTAGGGATTGGGACAAGGTTATTTAAAATATCCGAAATGAAAGTAAAATTGATTTCGGAAAAAAAATAATTTTAACTATTTTTCACGGAGAAAATCTAAGCGGTGTTAGTTTTCGTTCGGAACGTTTAAGACGTGTTAGTTTTCGTCCAGACATTATGAATGTTTTTATTCGCCGTAAATCTGTCACGCGTTTTTCTTCGTACGGTGTGTCGATATGTAATTTGACGGACTAAATCTAAAGCTGGTCTCAGATTTAATTGATTACGTCATAGTTTCGAAATATCTTTTTTAATTATTTTGGTAAATGGAGTACCGTATGTAATAATACAATATCGTCACACTTTTAAAAATTTATTTTGAATCATCCATATAATGTGATTTTTTCGTCTCCGAGATATACCAATTTGAAGTTTATAAGCATTCAAATCTGTAAATGTGTGATCGATTTGCTCTTGAGATATATTTTCGAAACTTCATTGCCGTATCTCGGAGACAAAAAAGCATATACCCATAGATGATTTAAAATGGAGTTTGAAGGATGTTTGGAGCACTATATGTACTACCGTTTACCAAAATAATTAAAAAAGTATTTAACCTTTTATATATATATCTATCTTATCGATATCTTAAAATCGTAACCGTAATGGACTTATTCTGTATGTAATTTTCTCAGCTAAAAATAGTTACAGATATATATTGGTGTAAGGTGATAAATGAAAAATCGTCGAGAGCCTACAGCTTAGTATGTTATATGTACAAGTAGAAAAAGAAAATGGAACCTCGGCCCGTTGACGTCGCAGGTCTCTCTGTGGGAGAGGCTCGGCAGGGTTTTGTCCTTCATCCCATTCTTGTAGCCGGCGTAAAGGTACTCGTTGAGCCACCTGAACGAGGCGTTCGAGAACAGGCCAATCTTGTCGAGCGGAAGCTCCGAGCCCAGCGCGCTGCAATTTGCCCCACACATGCGTGAGAAAAAACCGAATTGATTTTTTAAATTTAGGTTACCGCATTTTCGAGAATTACACCGTTTGGCTTATTGTTGCGCAAGCTTGCTTTTCGGAAATCGATAACAATAAGAATCAAGCGAACTGATTTTAATTGAGAATCCGAGAATTTTGGTTTGAGATTCAATAAGGATCACGTTGTATAGACTTCGAAGTGTACGTATAAATGTGAAAAGCTACATTTATAGTTGCAAATATATTGTTTTGACTAATGTGACGAATAATAATTTAAGTTAACGGAATGTGTACAAGTTAAGCCTTGTATAACTATCCCATTAGGCGTGTTAATTTGCACAAAATGCAAGTCGAGTTTTGTATTTTAATATGCTCATGTGCTTCCGGATATGCAGTTAAAAATAGTTAATAACTAACGAACATTATTTAAGTACCGTATTTATTATCTCATAAAGCACGCGTTCAATGACAGTTAACGTAACTTGAAAAAGATAATCTTTTTAAGATTTCAACGTATTCTTTACGAATATTTAGTGAAACGTACATTTTTCTGAATAGCATTTCTTCAGATTTCCGCAATACGATCAAAATCTATTTCTCAATTATCTCAAGAGGAAGGAAAAAAACTTGCAAATTCCACGCCAACCGGAATAATTATTGGGTAAATTGAAGTAGGCAAATCTAATTTAACTGTGCACATCGTGATTTTTTAATTCGATTCGCCAATTTGATTCAATATCGAGCCAATCAAGACTCAGTCATATCGGTCAATTAAATCATCACCGTTACACACTGGGTATGTATAATCCAGTGAGTTTCACTTTCATCGCGGTGCGCCTTGAAAATGACGGGCTTATTATATCTCTTTGTTTCAATTCTAGTATAAGAGCATGGCATGGTACCTATATATATATATATATATACAAACGAGATTATAATTTCCATGAGTTTTAAAAAAAAACTTTATTACTTTTTAATAGCTATATAAGCTCATTTCAAAAGTTTACACCGTCATCTTTGCAACGTGATCCATTTATTTGCACACTGGCAAATTCTATATAGATATTGTAATTAGTCCATCTTGAGAATAATTGCACTCGAGCTTCGCGCGCATAAGAAAACGTTAAACTTTATAGAAATGCATAAAATGAATCATCCGGTTTGCCTAGGCCAAAACACTATCTCGCTCTTGGTGACAAGGTCCTACAGGCAAAAAGGATTTCACGCAAATTGCACTTGTTCCCTCGAGCGCACATATGTGTATACGCACCTTTTGAACTTGACAAGCGCAAGAGTGGAGAGAGCGGACAAGTAGCGGGAGAAACGGTTGTGAGGCACATAAGCCGAATTCGGCTTCATCGCGCTACGCGGATAACCTCCGCCTCCGCCTCCGCCTCCGCCGCCGATGCTCTCCGCGTTTCTCGAGCTGCGAAGAAGCATAAAACTCAACTTGATTCGGCTGGTGCACACAGCTGATGCGCGCCGTGTGTCTCGCTTCTACCATGGGGATATATAGAGAAGGTAATTTTTCTCGCTGCCTGACGTCACCGCGCGGCAGTTTAATTGTGTATAAACGAGGCGGTGTGCGACTACGGACGCTGGAATATTTAGTGAAGTAAACGAGTTTCTGCGCGTCCAGCGCTCGACAGCGCATGTGTATGATGTGGGCAAGGTCTTTTTTGTGTTTTTGGGATACGAGCGTTTTGTCCGCGCCGAGTTTCGTAAAGCGAGACACGCGATATACCTTTTTGGAGTTGAAAAACAAACGCTGCGATTGTCGCGAGAAGTTAGTTAGATTGATTGGGAGCTAATTGCATTTTCAGACCTCATCGATAGATATATACCGCAGAAGCTGAATAGCGCATTGGCGTTTATATAGGTGATAAGTCATCAACAGCAATAGGCGATTAGATATTATTCCAACATAATCGCACAATGTCGCGCGTGCGTTCTTAAATTGGCTTGGTTTATTATAAGCTGCAGACCGCGACAAATCAACTGCTAATTATATACGCGTAATACGTATAATATCGTTTGAAACTTAATCAGTGATTCAACTTTGAAGAGGAGTAGTAAAACTTGCATGTTTATTAGAGAAGGTGGAGGAAAAAACATGGATTTTTTAACAGATAAAGTATACAATTTATTAAGATGGTATATATATTCGATTAATTTATTTCGATGATTATATACCAGTTTGTTTTTTTTTTTTTTTTTATTAACAAGCATTTACTTTCAATTCTGCGATCATTTTAATTAGCCGGTCGCGATAAATCTCTGATAACAATAATCGATATCGACTTTTGTGGTAAATAACGATTGATCGTTGGGGATTAAATTCCTACCTGCGCATTATACAATAATATTATAAAATAGTATACGTCCTTCAATTGTTTCCGAAATTTTGGAAAGTTTTATAGCATTTTTAAGAACGCAATATCTAACGCTATTTTATTATCAAGTCCTTCCTTTTCCATTAAAAATGAGTAATAAAGAAGAAATAAGCTTCTTAGCAGTATTTTTATATAAAAAGCATTTTTTTGCCGTAAACTTAATACTTTTGAGATTAATCCGATATCCTTGGGCAAAAAGAAACAGTTTTCTGAGGATCTCAGTTACACACACACACACAAACACATCTATATGTATATATATGATAATATGTATACAGAAGAGACTTACTTGGCCCGTTGCGCACCGTCCGAGTTTTGATTGCGCCCGATGCAGCTACTGCTCGACGACGTTGACATAATGATGATTTCGAGAGCCGATGCATATATATATCTTGTGTATCATATACGCGCGAGTGTGTACACGTTTGGTGTGTATATATATATATATATATTTGTTCAGCTCACGCAATGTTGTATTAAATATCGTCGGCGCCAAAAGCCGCAGGAAAAAAAGATTGGCGGCCACAAGCTGTGAAGTAAACCCACGTACCTATATGATGGATAATATATAATAAAAAGAAACAAAGAGAGGAGACAGAGAGAAATCTGAGAAAAGATTGATTTGCTCGGAGTAGTAAAGGAAATTCGCGTTCGAGTGTGTGAATTATAGTTATTTTTATCGTTACTATATATTAATCGCTCTATGATCCGGTGCGAGATAAGCGCAAAGATCTCGCGCGGCATGTAAAGTGTATATTTATATAAGAAAACAGATAAAAAAAGACGGTCTTCCTCTTTGATATTTTCACGACATATCAGCTTGACGAAATGCCGATTTCGATGAATGGGGACATTTTTATTTACCCAGCAAGAATTTATCTATCGAAACTTACCGATTAAGTCTGTTATAAAATGAGATTATGACTACAAATTGTTAAGAAAAACTAGATTCCACTATTTTTCTTAAATAAGAAAATACTTTTAATACAGTCATTAGATTATGAGCGCATCAAAGACATTTTATTTATAATTGCCCGTCAGTGACATTTATACCGCGTAAAATTATTCATCGATACATCTAAAATAAAATCTGATCGCGGAAAAAAATACACGCTATATTGCGAATGACACACGGCTGGAGAATTTTGTTGTTATATAAACTACCGAAAGAAAACAAGAAAACAACCAACACTTGCGTTCGTTCAAACTTATAAAAAGAAGAAAGAACAATAAAGCAATCGAACTCTTTTTTCGAGAACAAAAAGAAAAGACTTCGGCAACAACCGGATCAGGAGTCATAAAATTAAAACGAAAAACAGTGAAAATTCGGTGTACGATTTCTCGCGCACTTCAATCTCGGAAGGAGCACTCTGCAGAAGAGAGAGAGAGACAAAAAAGATAGACGCACCTCGAGCACCTACATAAACAAATCCTTTCTTTCAGCACTTGTATTCGGCACTGCACCAAACCGAACTATTCAAACTAGCACTCCACATCGTGTCGCTGCACATCGTATAGTTGTATATTAATAAAAACGCACGCAATAGCCACGCGCTTGAACGTATCGATGAATTAGAGCGAGGGGAAAAATCAGTCGCGTCATCGATAATGAACCGCGCGGCCGCGCGGCTTATTTACGCGCACTGTGCGTACGGCGATCGCGAAGTAAGTAAAGTAAAAAGAAAAAAAAAAAAAAAGAGCGCGCAACACCGACTGTCTGTTTAATTACGCGCACAGCCGAGTTAACTGCTGCTGGTGCTGTTGCTGCTGCACCGCAACGGCGGCAACAGCTCAGCTCATAATGACGACGTTGTATGTTCGCTTACAGTTCGCGCGCTACACGTATACACGCATGTATTATATACAGTATATGTAGACGTGAATATCGCGATACGTGTATATATGTATATATGTATCGTGGAGTATCAGGAGGAGGAGAGCCGGAGAAAAAGCCGAGAAGAGGGAATGGTTGTAAGCGTAGCGTGGAAGGCTTGAGGAAAGACTGAGAGTTTCGAGTTCGGAAGAGGCAGAATTGGAAAAAAAGGCATTCGGTGGTGCGTGTGAGCGCGTGTCGCTTATCAGTTGGCTGGTTTATCGCATTTCTCTCTCTCTCTCTCTCTCTCTCTCTCTCTCTCTCTCTCTCTCTCTCTTCTTCTGTCCTTTACCTCGAGTTGAAAGATAACGAAATATCGATGTCGTCTTATTCGATGAACTATATATATATGTGTGTGTGTGTGTGTGTGAACGAATGTGTGAGTGTGAAAAAGTCGGCGTATATATATGTACAGACTTATGCATCTGTTTTTCTTTCGCTCTCCGCAAACTCAGGATACCAAGATATTAGGAAATGAATTCTTGCAACGAGATGTTTTTGAAATACCCCTTATTAAGCGGAACTCCATCAGCCGACTGCGAAGGAAATCAAATCATTTTGGAGCGCGATCTTTTTTTGATGAATCAGATGTCAGAATATATATATATATATATACTTATCTCTTCTACATCAAGATTACCAGTTAAATCATAGATAAAGTTTTGAACTTTCGAAAATATTAGATAAATGTGTGACTGCTTAAAAAAAATCGGTATTGGATGAATTTGTGGTACCTATAACGATTGGCCCAAAAGCATTCTTTCGATATACGCAGCTTTGGAAATAGCAGCGAACTTGTCATGAAATGCTCTATTTTCTACAGTAAAAAGCTGTACATCGATTTATTGATTCTTGAGACAACAAGTGTAACTAATTTAAAATGTAAAGGTTGTTGAATTATTGAAATAATTTCTAACATCGCTCTACCAAATTGCTTTATCTTTTTAAAACAATCTATGTAATTATATTCAAACGCGGAATATTAGATTTAAATTAGATTTAAAAAAATTATGATCCTTAGTAATTTTACATGAAAAATTCTCTTTCCTTTAAAACTATATTTACATCTGCTGTATTTTAGAAGGCTCTTTTTATTTTTTTATTAGTAAGTAATATCGAATCTGTCAAAAATAGTAGATTACCAGTGCAAGTGCGTACGAGTACAGTTTGTCGCACCCGAGCATTTTAAATGCGTGCAGCGAGAAGTAATTACTTATTTAACTGTTGCACGCTTTACAAAGAGTCGGGTAATCGGCTACTTCTTAATATACACATTATCCTCAAATGAGAAGTCGAACTTCTCACATACAGTGACAAAACTTCTTGTTATTTTATTGTTTTGAGTCGCAAGATTTATAAATTAGAAGAATCAAAGGAAATATTTAACTTCTTCTACGTGCTCCTATCCTTCTATACATTGGAATAGAATAAAACTCTTGTTAATAAGTTAGTCAGACAAATAGAGAAAGAAAAATATTGATCATCGATGACGAAGGAGACCTTTTCATGTAAACTCTTCTTTTCGTCTACTTTTTTTGAAGCGATAAAAAGCATTATTCCCGATAGATAAAACTGCGAGGAGTTTATTATATGTATGACGAACATTTTTTTTCTGCTTAAGAGTGGATTTTGATAATTTTTACATAGTTATCTAAAATTCGTTTGATAATTTTTACATAGTTATCTAAAATTCGTTTGAGAATTTGTATATTCAAGGTGAGGATCGACTAAATGATTTTTAGAATTGATTTTCACTATTTATAATATTTGACTGAAATATATATTGATTATTATATCTATATATGTTGGATATATCAGATTAGGGAAATAATTTCTGTATTAAAAACTGAATTATTATTCGTAGTTTTTTTTTATTTTTAAAACACTTTCATATATAGAATGCAATGTTAAAAAAATGAACAACTATGTATACTAAATAGTTATTAGTCCCATGTATGAGTAATAAATTAAGAAAGAATATGGAATCTATGGAAGCGCGTAGTTGTATAATAATTATAGGCCAGTACAAAAAATAGTCGGTTTCTTTTTTATGACTTTGTAGGCGTAAGCGTGTCGATTTGTACATATTTATTACTGTAATCTGATAAATAAACTTAAAGTACTTTTAGAATACTTGTTTATCAAGTTACTTACTTTTATCAGTGTGTATTAAAATTATATTTTTATAAAAAATTTTAGATTTCATAATGCAGTTATTCATTCTGCAAGAGGCACTATGAGGCTATAAGTACGTTAAAATAATAAAATACTCTATGTAACAAATATTCAATATACACTAATATTTAAAACTACCATGTCTCTAATACTTAGATATTAGTATTTAATTTCTGGAGAAAATACTATTTTAAGAAAATGTCTAAATCTTAAAAAGCGTAAATTTACCTAATTTACTTAATTTTGTATAAATACATTTGCGACTTCCTAGGAATAACAATTTTGCTAATAAAATAAGATAAATACTAAGATCTTTCAAAACTACTAACAAGTTTTCAAATTAACCAAAATTAATCAATAGTTCACATACAAAGAATCTTAACAAAATGAAGCTGTGTAAAATACTTAAAAAAGCTTTATAATCAACATATTGTTTTTCTGGATATAGATTTTCAAGACATAGAAATAAGTCTTTTTGTTTACCTTGCACTGTATTATACTGATTAAATCGGTATAACATTGGTACAATCTTCCGTAAACTTAAATTTGAAAAAATGAACCTCAATTGTTATTTTGGGAATCCACAAATACAGATACAATATTAAATGTCTTAACTATCATTATATATAAAATTGTTACCTTATTAAAATTTACATTTTAAAATAGATTATAATAATCTACCTAATATTAGAGTAATAAAAAAATTGATTTTTTACCAGAAAAATTCTCAAAATCTTATTTTTCGAATGGTAAATTAAGGAAAAACCAATATAAAAAGCAAATTTGTATAAAGAGATTCCTGGAAAATTATTTAGATAAGTTCTTTGCCCAGAACTATTATTTGTCATTAAAATTATCAAGGCAGTAATTCGGTGTAAGGCGATTGTTCAAATTACACTTTGGTTAGGGACTCAATGTCATTTGTAACGTCAATGACTTATGTAATACGAATCAATGGATATCAATATTTGCTACTTTTTCAGTAAAAATTACTTTTTGTAGTACTACATAAATAGAATAATAAACTCTATAAATAAAATACTTTTTCATGAAACGTGTATGCATCAAAAGTTCTGGCAGTGTCTCAATGGTAAAAACATTTTAATTAACGTATTTTAATAATTCCTTACCATGACTATCAATGCTAGAATAAAATAATAACCAAATTAATGAATTAATTGTAAATATTGATATCCACTTCTTTAAGCATATTGCTTTAAAATCTCAAGAATTGCAACATCTTATCCCGGTATCCTTTTTGGTGTCAAATCGTGCATGCGTCGCAAACGCTTTTTCAACTCAGCTGGGAATTTGTCATAGCACTTCTTGCAGGCTGGCCTTAAATCGAAGTCGAAAAATTTCGTCTTTTGGTTCATCTTTTGGTCACAGAAGGCACAAGCAAAATGATGCACACACCAAGCCTTATTCAATGCAGTAAATACTGAAAAAAAAATTCGTAATATTAATTTATTTTCTCCAAAATTTAGATCTTTTACGGGGTTCAAAAAACTATTGATTTAATTAAATAAAAAAACAATTTTGATATGTGTTCCATTCATAAAAATGTGAACATCATAAAATTATTTAGAGAGATAGTAAATTTTTAATCAATACATATAAAGAAATAAATATAAAAAAATTTACCATCGCCTGCTATAACTTGATTACACACGAAACAGAGATTGCCAAATAATTGATGATAGTGGGTTTCGCAATAAGCAAGGCCCTTCTTTTCATAATGACGATGACCTAAGAACGGTTTTTCGCATTTGGCACAGACGAAGTGCTCCACATGCCAGTGTTTACCTAAAGCAGTGACAACTCGTTCTTCAATAGGCCGACGACAGGCACCACAGATTGGAATGCCCATTTTGTCATGACACCTCAAGCAATAGAGTTCATTCTGTAGACAAAAAATATGTAATTTGAGTTTCATGAATAAAATGCAATTTTAACTATTATTAAAAACTAATCAAAAAATACCATTTCATTAGCTGCATATCCAGCTCTTGAACGAACTTCTCTGGCATCTGAATTAAGCTCGACTCCACAAGCTGTGCAATTAAAGTGATATGGATGATAGACTTCACCACGAAATCTTAATGGTTTATCATCAATAACACCACTGAAATTAGTTATTGTAAATTTTATTTTATTTAAATAAATAAAACATATAAGTATAAAAGCTTATATGGATGAAAGATGTTAGAAAACTCTAGAAGACATTTTGATGAGAATACATACTGGCATTGATAGCAAATATGTTTGCCAAGTGCTCCAGCTTTCACTCTAGCATTGCAATCATGGCAAAGTGCTCTTCCTTGACATTTGATAAAGCCTGCATCTGCTAATTCACCATTACATTCTTCACAACGGAAACATCCTGGATGCCAATTAGCATTCATAGCTTTGATTACTCGACCAATGACAAATTCTCCTATTTCATTTCATTTTATTATTATTAATGAAAATTTTACTTTAATATTTTTTGGATTAATATAGATATTTTATTTTTACCGCATTTTCCACAACATGGAGCAAAGAGGACATGAAAATCATGTTCGCAATATTTGCGTCCTTCAAATTCATAAAAAGTTCCTTCTGGAAATGGTCTAAAACACTGAGCACAACTGCAAGGTACAAAATCATTTATAGTTTATCCTTAAAAATTAATATCACATAAAGTAAGGAAATACATTTAACTTACACGAAACAATGAGGATGCCACAGTTCTCCATTGGAATTAACAATTTTCTCATTAGGCTCAAAGCCTTCTCGGCATCTTGAGCAGAACATATGGTCCAGTGACATGTTAAAACTTATATTTTTTATGATCCTTCAAAGAAAAAATAATATATACTTATTAAAAATAATCCTAGTATGTACTAGAAATTTTAAAACTTTTACAGATTAATAGGGAAAATTCATCAAACTTGTTGTTACTACTATGTATTAGGCTACAAAGCCAGCAGTAAATCAAAATAAAATAAAATAATGTAAAATAGCCAAATCAATGATATACCGATTTTTGTTAGAATGATTTTTAGTCTCAGTTTCATGACTGTAATAATTTTGAAAACTTGTAGCAGGAGTAGGAATAGATTCAGTGACATTCCATGCCAATTCTTCATAGTCAAATGTTTTTGTGGCAGGTATTAAGAGATTTGAATCGTGATGATTGATAACAGCTGCAGTTACATTATCCTTAGAACTGGCCATTCGCCGATTGTACAAATTACTATTGCCTATTGTTAGTGACAGCATCGACGCAGAATTAGGAAAAGGAGGAACACTATGACTATCAACCATGGTTTTTCAATTTTACTAAACAGTTATAGCTACTGAATGCAACACAAGTGCAATGTAAGGTAAGGTAACACAGCATACAAATGAACTTGAAATGTTCTGATAAGCTATCTAAGTATTCAGATAACAAATTCAGGAAAAGATAAAACGACTGACTCGTGAGGTGGAAACTGTTCAATTCAGTAGTTAGCATTTGTCCACTTGGCATTGTACGTAAGGAAAGATAACGGTAAACAAAATAACTGTGATGCCACATACAGAATACAAAACCACCTTGGCCTCACCAGTAAGCATTAAGTGATGCTCTAAGCATATTTGCTTCAAGCATTAATTGAAGCATTGGTTGGTAATAAATTTAATTGAAAGTGCTATGGCTCCAGTTATATTTATGTGTCAGTGCTTGCAATTTTGTGTATGTGTGAGTCAATGCCAAAAATAGATAGAAACCCAGTTGTATGCTTACCCCGGCATACTGTGAGATACACGAGTAGAATTATTAATGTCCAAAAACACCGTGTACTACTTGTGTACAGATTTACAAAGTATATGTATCAACAATATAAACAGACTCCAATGACAAGTTTGGAGCTTAAGCAAACTTTTCTTCTCAATATTCCTCCAATTGTCCACTACAGCAGTAAATATTAACCAAAGAAAACAGACCAAACGTCTGATCCATACATATACAGACAAATATTTAAAAATACATATAAAATATTTATGATATAAAAAAGTAGTAGTCCCACCTAACTCACCTTGATTTCTGATTTATGATACTAATTCTTTGATGTCAGCTTCTTTACAGCGGGATTTTTCGATGGATTATGGATATTCACGCCCCCGCAATTTCATTAATAAAAGCACGTAATTCTCTTACAAGTATATGATGTCAGTTCTCTAAGTTCTCTTTCTCTCTTTCTCTTTGAAGCTGCTGCAATTAGAATGCGAAGAATGAGAAAGAAAGATGGAGGAAAGCTCTGACCAATCGGCGCTTGAAATGCTGCTGTGCCCTTTTCGAGAGAAAAGAAAAGCAAGATATACTGACGGCAACATTGTTGTGGTTTAATTTTCTTTTTTTTCTTATTCTTTCATTCGACAGTATTAATGTTTTTTCTTATTTCTTTTTTTATTTTATTTTATATTTCAGCATTTTATTACCGTGGGAAATAATCATATTATATAAATTTACTGTAGACATATTGAAATAGTTATGAATAATATATTTCTATTTTTATACAACGGCAAAATCACAATAAATTAGAATGCATCAAGCTTCATAAGGAATTTTTATTCTCTTACATAATGTATACACTTAGGTATGAGTTTTAGAAGAAATTGCAAATAACAGTGAGATTTCCGAGAGAAAAATCGAATTAATTAAGCCTTCATGATTTTTTAATAGA
Source organism: Megastigmus dorsalis (assembly GCA_900490025.1). Taxonomy (NCBI): domain Eukaryota; kingdom Metazoa; phylum Arthropoda; class Insecta; order Hymenoptera; family Megastigmidae; genus Megastigmus; species Megastigmus dorsalis. The sequence continues at coordinate 63,688 of UELU01140435.1, read as the reverse complement.
TATGCAATAATTACAAGTTAATACAACTTTTTTTAGATATACAAATGATTTTTATTGAGTCAGCAACAACATTTCTGAATAATATGCTAATATTTGGACTTCAATGGGAGTGGCACTTCCATTGATGAGTCAATGATTTTTTACTCTAGAATTATATCTGTATTAATGTTTTAATTTATGACGAATATATGTTGAACATTTAATTACAAACTGCGTAATAAATTACATTTATTGAAAATTATAAAAATTTGAAATTTTTTCACTTTAATGTTTCGTATTCAGCTATACATATTTTAAAAGTAATAAAAAGTGAACACAAATATTTCTTACCTTTAAATTCAATCTGAGTTTTTTCGACAAAAATCAAAACAAACTTTTACATACATTTACATACAGGCTTATTTTCTTTATTTCTTTCAAATTATACTTTCTATTTCCAATATGAATCATTTCAATATTTAAATAAAATTATGTATACAATTATGAAAAGACAAAATGCCTAAAATAGATTAATTTTCCTTTATTTATATATTATTATTAGTGATTTTTCATAAATAATACATACAAATGATTTATTGTTTAGACTTGTGTAGATGCTTTAACATTTTTATCATTGTCCATTATGAACTGAATACAAGAGTTTTAAAAAACCCTTGACAATACTGAAAATATGCTTAGTTCCTTATTAATCCCCAGTCACAAAGGTCATTTTTTCAAATTGTGTAACTTTAGGTTTCTCAAATACTTAAAATTAAGAGTACATACCCTTCTAGTTCAGGGCAAAAATACGCAAAGGAATGAACATTCAAAAATTCAACAATCAAGAAAAGTACTGTGCGAACGTTACAAATACAACAAGATTTCAGGATATACGCACTTTTGTTCCATTGTAACACTTCACTACACAATTCATACATTCTTTATATATATTTTTTTCATTTGTATAAACGTCCTTAAAATAGGCGTATTTACATTAACTTGTTCTTGACTTCAACTGAACTAATTTTACTTTACATAATGCAACAATTTATACTTTAAGGGGAGGTCGGAGCCACAATCTTGCACGTTACTCGGTAAATTACTCAAAAATAGCCATTACTAATATATGAATATGATTATGCATTTCCACGTGGCATCGGTGCTGCAATTTTTCCTAACACTTGGAACTCGCTATGCACGGAGATTTACGCATAAAATTCTCTTCTCGATGCCATTACTATTGTGCATTGCGAGTTCCAAGTATTAGGAAAAAGTGCAGCGCTAATACAACGTGAAAGTGTATAATCATATATTCATATTGGCAATGGCTCTTTTAGCGTAATTATCGTTTTATTTTTATGTAAATTAACGAATAACGTACAAGATTTTGTAATTATACGAAATTACATACCTCTCCTTAACGGAATTTTACTTATTCAAGTTGTTTTAAAACAACTAAGTTTTTGTAATTATACGAAATCATTATTCTATTTCAATATCAATGAATGATTCAGAGAAATTAGCTTTATGTTAAGCTAGTTCCACTTAAGCATCATTTCTCAGTATTTAATTGTCTTTCTTCATTCTGTTAGAAGTCATCCTGTAGATAATCGAATCACGACCTGGGTCCATTTCAGCAATGGTAACTAAAAAATGAAAGAAATTAAATTTTATTAAGTTTCTGTATCTGTATAAATACTTATAAAGCACCGGATTAGAAAAATTTTTGTAACATTATTATTTTTAAGTTAATAAATTTAAAAATACTCACTGCAGATAGCCAGTAGAGAAAAGAAAAATGCTACGCCAAACCAAAGTAAGATGTTGAAGATGACTGGATAATCACCACTGTAGACTCTGGCAAAGTTATAATCTTGATCTGCTTTAGGCTGTAAATAAAAGGAGATAAATTAGAACTCACAAAAAGCTGTGTTAAGCAGTTATCAACAAATTCTCCAACTGTAACTAACATAACAATATCTGCAAAATTAATGAAAATAAGTAGGTTAAAAAATATAAGGATTTGTGGGACATAGAAAAAAAGAAGAGGGACAAATATAGAAAATAAATGAATTCTACCCAATCATAAAATAAATTATTTTCAAACACTTTCAATCTGTAAGTAAAGTATTAAAATTTCATTTTTACTTTTACCTTTGAAAAATTAGTATGATTACTTACAAAATCATTGGAAAGTTCATGATTGGGTTCATCAGTGCTTGTGATTTGTGTAGTTTCAGTACTTGTGCTTTGTGTAGTATCAGTGTTAGTGTCATCATCAATTTTATCTGAATTTTCATGTGTTTTATCCTTACTATCGTCTTCTATGTGTTTTTCATGCTCTTTATCATGTTTCTGTTTTATGGAAAATTTGAAATTTAAATATTTTGTAAGAACATTGAAATAAAACCATGCAACTTTACTTAAGGTAATATGCTACAAAACAGTGTTTTTTTTACGAATGTTTCTAAATTTCGTATAGACCTTTAATAATGATCATTGAGATGTTGAGCCTCAAACTTGCGACTTTCAACATGCAGTAGATGGGACGAGATTTTTCAAAATAAATATTTCAATTAAAAAAAAAAAAAGTTCTTACAAATGTGTCGATAAAATATAATTCGTTAAAAGACATCATTACAATTAGTCTAAAATGAAGATTATAAAGCTTGCCCATACTGTTCTAGAGTAAATTTCATTGAAAAGATTTCCATAACATGTTATAAACAGCTTAAGAAAGGGGAGAGAACACGTGGCAAAGAGAAGATGGTGTGAGTACCCACAGATTTACATGGATCTGCTGCACTATGCTTATGTGAATCCGATACAATCAAATTGGTACAATATGTTTTTGCTACTAGTCCATGTTCTCTCCAAAGTTACCCTTCATTATGTAGTTGAAAACTACTAAGGGTAGCATACTACTTTAATTCAGTTTTATCTACTTTTACTATAACAACATAATTTTATCTACCTCTAAAAACCATGCAAAAGTATAATTTATAAACTATCAACCAAATAATGTACTTAAAAACTACAAAAACTTTTCATAATTTTTTTTATCTTTAAAAATGATCAAATATTTGATTTAATCATTTTATTCTTTCATTTATGTAATATTTCAAATAAGTGAATTTTAAAATAAGAATTTATCCCGAATTCTATGTATAAATTAATTGGTACTACACTCTAAAATATATCAAATAAATAAATCATTAACTAAAAATTAACATTTAGGCTTCAATTAGCTATTGTACAGCTTGGTACCTCATATGTATTGTCCGTATATTCATCTACGTGCACTCTTTTTGGAGTACTCGAGCTACTGTCTATTTTTCTCGTAGTTGTTTCCTATTAAATTCATAATTATGTAATACAAGAATTGTATAATATTTGTAATTATAGCATATTGCAATGTCAATATTTTTGTAATTAATATTTTTCTAGCTTATCAATTAAAATAGTCATGTACATAAATTAATTTATTAATCAATGATGTATAAAATTAACAATAAACTGATTTGTGAAAATATGTTAGTAAAGAATGAATTTCGAAATGCTTCCAGCAATAGAAAACAAAATAAGTTGAAGAGAACTGTGGATCCAACAAGCTAACCGAATCAGCAGATCTTTCCAGAGCTGAAACTTCTAAATTTTAATATTTTTCTATGTAATAATTTTCTTTACAAATTTGATAGTTTTATGTAAAAATTTTTGAAAAATGATCTTATAAGTTAAAAGACTTGTAAACTACGCTAATTAAACCTCTATTTGAGAGTAAAATAAATGTACAAATTTAGTAGAAAATTATTAAGTTAAAACAAAACTTTTGTTATTTTAATGGAATTTTTTCCTCCAATGTTTGGTTCAATATTATAATTTATAAATAAAACTGTTTATATACTGACCATGGTATCTGATTTATTATCTTTTGCTTGTCTTCGTGGTCTTATATTAATGGAACGTGTATGACGAACTTGACTAGCATCATTGGTGAAGGCAGCAATCAAAACCTGTAATTAATTCATATAAATTTTTTCTAAAGTTCAACTATACATACCAAATATATTCAATTCAAATCTTATGTCTATGGACAAACCTGATTTTTGTAGACATCCATAAATGCTTTGCTAACATCATGGAGTGCTTCATTTAATAAAGTTAAAGCCTCCTTGGCAGCAACAGAATTTTTGCCATGAATGTCAAATACAGGACGTAAACCAGAAACAACAAGCCAATAAACATCTGGTTTACCATCTGCACTTATAGCTGATGGAACTTTCTTAGCAATGGCACGAAGCAATTGCACTTCATCTAAGAATTTTCGATCTTCATCCCTTTTTAGACTTAAAGCTTTCAAAGAAGACTCATCAATAGGGGTTGGCTTGAGTTCTCCAAGTGCAGATTGACCAAGCTTTAAATAACGTGATACATTTTTAATGAAGATAGTAATTCACTCAGTAAACCCAAAATTATCAGGTTTTTAATACTTACAGCATCAAGACCATCTCCAAGATAAATTCGTACAAGAGAATTATCATTATCTCTCTCTTCAAGTCGACCACTCAAAGCCTGCCAAGTAGTTTCTTCAACTTCATCAACATTTAATGGAAATTTCTTGCCCTTGATAGCTCCCAAAGAATCAACACCTTCAACAGCAATTGTAACCACTGCTTCAGGAAGATTGAATGGATTTGTGATGGACATTCCATTCCATGTTGCTCTCTGTAAAGGGAAATAAATGAAAAAATTCTTTTAATTACATCTCAAGATTAAAAAGATATTTATGAATAAAAAGCATACCTGCTTTACTGTGAATCCTAATGATGCCGAAAACACTTCTTTCAAAAGGCTTTGATCAATTTCCTTGTTACCTTTCAAAATCACGCTATCTGGAGAATGTAGGACTACAAAATCACCACTTCCTTGGACTGAAAAAAAAAAAGATGATATCTTAGAACAATATTAAGAATCCCCTCTGATAATGAAATATATAATACATTATCAATGTGCTAAAAATGTCTCTTCAGACACTCCCATTGAACCGTCGGGTAAAATGTTTCCCAAAATACTGCATTTTTAGTGATGGAAATATTCTTACCTAAAGCTATAAGTGCAGCAAAAGCCCAAATAAATTGAGCGAACATCCTGATTTCTACCCTCTAATAACAGGAAAAAAAGATCAGCTTTTGCCACACAACAGCCTCCCTAACCCGTGCTCCGTTTATCGCTGATCATATGACACCTCCTATATGGCTCCTACACCATTGTCGCATCGAACATATAGATTGTCTTGCAAACTGAATTTTTTGGATAGATTTGAGCGCCATCTCGACTAACCTAAAAAAATTCACTATTGCTTCAAATATATTCACTAAATACGATATAATAAATTTTATTTATTATAAAATTTAAATATCCAATCAATGTCTGTCAGAAAATCTAAATTTTACTAATTAAGGTACAAGAAAAAACGAAATGTTTATAAAAAAAAGTAGAGAACTGCATTGTTGACGGAGTATAAAAGTATGAAATAAAGATGAAGGTATGTCGTCTAAAATGATTATCAAAGTCGATGAGTGATTGACACCTCGTGACTGCGCCCGCCTATATCGATTCGCGCAACTCTCCTCTCCCAGGGAAAATTTTCTGAGGCACCTCTTCTCTTATCGAGCGCGTCTGACTTGGTTCTACACGAAAAAAAGGGAGGAGATAATCGTTCCTCTTCCTGCCTAGGCGAAAACTGCTACTGCAGCTTCTCCAAGGTAGAAAAGAACAGAAGCAGCCTATTTGGAGCTATGAGATACTGAAGAAGCTGCCCAAAAGTGAAAAGTAGTCAAAGGGGAGTTGCTAACTGGGTATATCCTGAGTCATCACTAAGGTCTCCTATAAGATTCAAAGATGGGCTCGTTGTTCAGGAGTGAGGAGATGACCCTCTGCCAACTCTTCCTGCAGAGTGAGGCTGCCTATGCATGTGTCTCCGAGCTGGGTGAGCTGGGACTCGTGCAGTTCAGAGATGTGAGTAAAAGCCACCTTATGTCATACTTTTACTCAAGATTTTGCTTTAGAAGTGGTACTTGTTGATTTATTTGAGTTTATACAATGATCTAGGACAGGGAGGTACTGATAGTGTAATCTTGGATGCTTATATACCCTTTTGTCACTTTACATCTCGTTAATAAGTCTTATCTTACTTTTAAACTCAATTTTTTTAATCTTATAACTATTAAAATAATGTTTGATTATCATTTAAGTCAATTCCTACTTCTTATCCTAAAGCCACTCTAATGATCAAATAGTTTTTGGAGATTTCTTGGACTTGACCTTGAATGAGGCCCTGAAATGCTTATCTCCTTTTTACCTCTATCATTTGAAATTTTTTTTTTCTCTTATGTTCTACTTTACAAATATTTGATATTCTTAGATTCTACTTAACTATAGTACTAATTTTTGTAAATATATGAATTTTTCTTATGCTATTTTATCAAGAATCAAAGATTTTAATATATTTTCCAATATCATTTTCAGTTAATTTGCTATTTTACAATCAATATTGATATATTCTTTATTTGCCTAATAAATATAAATTTATCTTTTTTTATAGTTTTAGAAAGCCTTTAGTAAATTTATTATTCACAAATATTTGTAGAATGTGTGTTTATTAATGTTTTTTTTTTTAATTTATAGTTAAATCCAGACGTAAATGCTTTCCAACGTAAGTTTGTCAATGAGGTGAGGCGTTGCGATGAAATGGAACGTAAATTGCGCTACCTGGAGAAAGAAATCAAGAAAGATGGTATTCCAATGCTCGATACGGGTGAGAATCCAGAAGCTCCACAGCCCAGGGAAATGATTGATCTAGAAGCAACTTTTGAGAAGTTGGAGAATGAGTTACGTGAGGTCAATCAGAATGCAGAGGCTTTGAAAAGGAATTTCCTTGAGCTTACAGAGCTCAAACATATTTTACGAAAGACACAGGTCTTCTTTGATGAGGTAAGAAACCAACCTTTTGTTATTGATCTTATTAAATATAGAAAGTAATTAACTTTAATAATACCATTTTAGAAATTTATTTTTAATTCATTCAAAATTGAGAAATATTAGAAATAAAAATGTTAAGACTGTAACTTCCTTTCAATTATAATATATTCTAAAGTACTTGAAAAAATAAATTTTTTTAGAATTATAAAAATTTGATTACAGGTGAGCTGCAAATATTTTAATAACATCATTCTGATTTCTGACATTTTTCAATTTTTTCTTGTAACTTGTTAAGTTTTATGAGTGAGATTGATTGGATATTTAATAAAGATTTGAACTAATAAACGCCATTTTATTGTGAGAAGCAGCTGGTAAATAATCAGTTATAATGCTAATGAAGAAAGAGCCAACTTATTTATAATTTTGAATTTTATAGATTAAAAGTAAACAGGGAAAAGATTGAATTTATTTTTGCTCATTTGAATGATTAGAGGCACTTAACTAGCAACATCTAAAATTTTGGATTTGCTAAGAATGTTTAAGAACAATACAGGTTTTGGTAGAAAAATTTACAAAGCATGAATTGGTTTTCTGCAAATTTCAAATTCTTGCATATTTTGCTTTTGATTTTAAAGCCATTAAATAATTGACAAAATGCCATATGAATTTGGAAATTCATTAATATATGCTTAATAATGATTACATTTGCTCAACCGATAAAAAGTTTTTTTTTAATTCTTCTATTAGCGAATGCATGGGCATTAAATATAAAAGAGAATCAAAGTGTAAGAGAAAGATTGAAGCAACTTTCTATACTTGCATTTGCTTTAGCACGATATCATGAGAGCAATGATCTGGATTTTTTCCTTCCTAGTCTCTATGAGTCACTAGAGAAATCCAGACCTGAAGAAAATAGATAATGACATAATACTTGAGAACCTCTTTTTATTGCTCTATTATCTGAATAATAGAATGGGGAGATAGCAAAAGCTGCTTTAACATTAAAAAAATAGACAAAAGATAATGACTCTTGGCACCGTGTGTATTTTTATTTCTGTATGTCACTAATGATACTGTTTAGTGATTTTAGGATTTTTTTAATTTTAATGAGTTAGTGTTGTCAACTAACAAAGTCGCAGGATCTGCGACTGACACAATTCACACAGATCTGCCCTGTCTCCAGTCGCGGTTTGTTTCTCTTCTTAAAATTTTCCATTTGATGGTGTATCTTTAACCAGTTCCAGAGGTATTGAATATATTTTTGAACAACAACCTATAATCCACTAATTTTATCCATAGTAGTGTATTTCCGTTTATTTTTCCTGTAAATTCTGTGTAGTTACTGAACATTTGCACTAGAATCTAAAAAAAGATTTACAACCACTTAGATTCAGCGTGCATGAGCTTTTTAATGAAGTGTTAATGAACTCACTTCAGCACCTTTTCGTTTTCTGCTTATTTGAAATCTAAATATTGTATCACTAGTCTACATATATATATAGATACAGCAACTAGGATCCTAAAATCTTTAACCTGATTTTTTATTTTACATTATTGTAATACCTTTAAGTGCAACTTTACACATGAATAAAAATATATTGTTTCAATAGATAATTTTTATGTGTTATTAGGAATTCTTGTATGTTGTTTTAAATAAAAAATTCGTTTTTTAAAAATAGCTTCAAGATCAGTTTTAATCAGTTCTATAACCTTTTAATTCCATAAATATTTTAATATGAAAAAAAAAATTACGTTTCATAGAAATGGTTCATCAATATTTTACTTTTCTATGAACAAAAAATATTATCTTTGATCATGAGAATGATACTAGTTGCAGCCTTGTAAATAGCTTTTCAATTTTTCTGTTCTTTATTTATCTATTCTTCAAGGTCTTGGTGCATCTGCCACCTTCTTTGCATATACACACCTTAGAGTTTGCTTGTGCACTTGGATACATATTGTATGCAGCTTTGAGAGAAAATACTCATTTATTGCAATACTTACACTGGATTTTAAATTTAATATTTTGTTACTTAATTCAAAGATAGTTGTAGATAGATATAAATGAGTTTTTATATATTACTAGAGAATTTTTTGATTGCTACTGCTGGAGATTGACTAATCAATGCAAAGAGATATTAAAGCATTTAATTTTCAACTAATTTGGTAGATTGGCAATTGGGTTATGTGATTGTAGATTAGTTTGACTAACTCACTAAAATGATTGTATAATATTGATTCTGTAAGCATATATTTAATCAATAGTGCAACAATATTATGCACATTGATATTTATTAACCTTTTATATGTTTTTTACTTTGTATATTTTATTTAGTATATAGATACATTGTTTTTAGTTTTCTAAAATAATATTTTATAAATCTATTCTATTTGTAAGCTAATCAATCACACTTTTTGCATGGCAGTAACCCTTTCAAGAACAGTATATAATATCATTTGTTTGTCTAAATTTTATGTAATGATTATATAAATCACTGAGAATTGAGTGACTATTAGTTTATAACATACTATCAGTGTGATATAATGGTACTCTTAAATTGTTTTACTATATATTAAGTGAAGATGGATTTTATAATCACTAAATCGGATCACTTTTAATGTTAGTATCCTGTCTTACGGAATAGAATAAAAATTTTTAAAGGCCAAAAAAAGTATGTTCGTGAAAGGGTTAAGACGTAAATAATTACATTTAAACAATTTAATTTTTTATTATATTTTAATTAATTGATCTTTAAAGAAAATATTTAAAATACATGTGATTTGTAAGTGGTGATTGGTAATGTCAATACTAACATTAAAATGCTTTAGAAATTAAAATTTCTAACTACAGTATTTTAAATATATTCTTCTATTTTATTTGTATTAGTAGTAAATATGTAGTAAAAATTTTATTTTACACGCTTTGATGTATTTCCTGTATAAAAATTATCTGGTTTATCCATACCTATACACGTATTACGAATATAATTTTATATAAATAAATAATTTAATACCGTTTATTTGAACTATAAATATTTTCCCATGTATTTATACATATACGTGTACAAATACAATTAAATCAGTCATGCACATTAAGAATTCCACTTGTTTTTTCGCTCACGTACAATGTGTTACGAAATACTGTATAATGAACGGTTCATATATTCTGAAAGAAATATCCACGCGCCTGTGCTACTTTATTTCGTCACATTTTTCAAGGATAGACTTATTTCACGAAGTAGATTTAAACACGTATAGTTTGATTTACATGACATTGTTCCATTTTTTTTTAACAATGGATATTGAATACATTTTGATCTAATATCAAAAAAGGAAAACCCTTTATCAATTCAAGAATTATTATTTTCACCAATGTATAAGATTCATTTTTCTTGTCAATGTTTTTTGAACCAATATACTACTCGTGACTTATGAAATTCTGCTAAATCATCATTGATATACGTAATACGTTTCCGTCTTATCCATCCCAAATCCTAGCAAGAGAAAAAAAAAAGGAAAAAAAAAAATAAATTTAAAGAACAGAATTGTTATACGCGCGGAAAAAATCGAGGATATTCCAAAGGAAATGAAAAGGAATAAAAAAGAAATAGAGAGAGAGAGAGAGAGAGTAAGAGAGACAGGGCAGAGGCAGATTGGGTGACGTGTGTCTGTTGGCAGGCTGAGCATGGAAGTGTCGTGTCGCAGATGGCGGATCCAAGTCGCGAGGAAGAGCAGGTGACACTGCTGGGCGAGGAGGGCCTCCGCGCTGGCGGCCAGGCTCTCAAGCTCGGGTAATTAATTAACAAACAAATCAACCACCACCGTGTCCGACAGTCCACATATAAGATATTCTTGTTCTATTATACTCGTGCCCTTCCCTTCCCGAGAGCCCCAGCCCATCTCTGCTCAAACCCTCACTCGAGAAAATTTCTTCAAGTATAATCACGAATGATCCTATACTCCTTAATAATGGTGACGCAGTTCAGGTCGCTGGATATACCGATTATGCTGGATAAGATTATTAAGAGACGTACACCTTTTCTGTTCTGCACTAATCGAATCAATACATTGATTTAGATTTATGTAGTAAACTCTATTTGTAGTAAGCTACAAATTTGGAGTTTTAAGTTACTTACTATACCCTAATCGAGTATTATGCAATAATTTTTAATTATGTGAGTTATAAAAATAAAAATAAAAAAATAAAAAAAAAACTATTTTACCAAGCTTTTGTTTGAACAAGTAATGCTTTGAATTGTGTATAATATAAGTTTTTGCATTAATTTTTCTAATTCAATCTTTAATCGATCTTTCAAAGTCGACCAAGGACCAACACACCTGCGACCTGAACTGTGCCAAAGTGACCAAGTACATATCACGGCTGTTGAGAAATTGAAAAAAATGCATGTCCTTTTGTAGCGAGAACAAGCTAGTAGTTATAATCACTAATGCACCAGCTATACGCACTGTGTAAAACGAAAATGAAGCTTTAGCTAGATTTTTTTACATAAATAAATATATAAATGTGTTGTTCGGTCATTAGTATTCGACCCCACGTAGTCCAGACAAACCAACAAAAATAATTATAAATGGAGAATCATAGACTGTCGCGATCAAGATATGAGAAAATGCGATTTCGTTTGCCCGTGATTTTATATATAGTTTAGATTTGCACTGCGTAGCGATGAATGTTTTTTTCTCTTCTCTTGCAGAGGCTAAATATAATTGTCACCCGTTTCTTTATTTTTCTAATTATCTGTACGCATTAAGCAGCCTCATATACATGCAACAATGCAACGCGTGACAACGCTGGGTATAATGAGAGATAAGTAAAAAGTATACTCTCCGATATAAATCGTTATTTTTAATGACTATTTCTTTCCTTTCGTATGCTTTCTTTCTTTTTATATAAATATAAATAAATTGTATCTTTTTGCTTATCTCTTAATCAGACAGAGCAGCAAGATTGCGCAGCTTATTTATCGCCACCTCAAGTGAAATCCATATCGGAATCAACGATCGCTCGTTTTACGTTAAAACCATTAATTTTGTAATGTTTATTAAAAAATATAAAATGGATTTCATTTCGAGAATATGTAAAAAAAAAGATTTAAAAGCTGCAAAAAAAAATGATGATCCTGAAAAAGGAAAATTCAGCCTATATAAAGCACGCTATAAGCCAAGTGTCTGTTCTGTGGGTTACAGCACCTGTACACCATCACAGAGACCCTCGGATCGCACTATAGGAATCCCCTCAGGCAAGCTGTTATCAACCGTTATTAGCGTTTGCGCCAACTGTAATATCTGTTGAAAATTTTCTTTTGTTTCTTTTTTTTTACTCCGTTAATTGGAATCATTGTGTGCACTGCTGTTGTACATTGTCTAAAATCTATTTCGTAATTCATGTTGGTGGTACGGGACTCGAAACACTTGCAATTCAAATTGCTGGCAAAGTTGAATACTTATCAGTAGTCGAAACTACAATTTTCGAAAACTTAATTCAAATTACATAACTTACTAAAACTATAACGAAGTAAAGCAAAATTTTACAAACACATTTGTACTACATCAACGGAATCTTCGGAAGAATGAACATTATTAAAAAAAAATGACAATCAATAACTAAAGAATGAAGAAAATTCATGTTTTTTTTTATTAAGCTCTATAGTGCCATATATTTAAAATAGTTCTTATTTTATCAGTAATCGCAACGAAATTTCTTTTAGACATTAATATGCTATGTGCTGATTCCTTTTAATTGAATTAACTTTATTTGTGCTCATTGTTTGCCTTGTTATAGCTGCGTGTCTCAACAAAATCATTGATTCAGGAGTGTCAAAATTTGAATTCTTTGAGCTCGTGCTGCAAATTTTGGATACAACCAAACTTATATTTTTATCGACAGAATTAAAGTTCAAACTTTTATGAAATGTAAAAAAATAACTTTATTAGTAATGAAAATGAATCGGTTAATATAATAAATCGGTGTATTTCATTTTGTGTCTTTTATTGTTATGTTCATCGATAAATGGAAAAGCTTGTTCGCCGAGCAAAAGACAGATTTTTAAGGCCTCCCAGAATAAAAAAGAGACGCGACTGTTTTGCTTTGTAGTCCAATAACACGCCAAGAATCGCGGCGACGAAACTCATGACGCGCTCGTTTTCCACCTCCTTTTTTTGTGTTTTTGAGACGAATTTGTCTGTGTATAACAACGTAAAAGCAAAAATCATATTTTGTCATGTCAATAATGTTTATACGGTGCATAACAGTTGATACAGTTTTAAGCATTTCAAACTGTATCGAAGAACAAATGTCAATGTTTCAAAGAAACAAGTGAATATTTATTTCTTTCCTCGCAATTTGTTTACCCAACGAATAACTGACTGAATGACGAGTTTATTCCTGTACAGGATAACTGAATTTTACGAAAGACGAGTACCTATAGAAACTTTACTTTCACATTTTAAACGTTTGTTTGTAATAACGCTTGATTTTTATCAAATTATTCATCAATATTGAGCTAATATTCACTCTGCATTGACAAAAAGAATTTCAAGTAAATTTTCTACAGGATAAAAATGCTGGCTTTCATAGGCGCATTTTTTATTTTTTATATTATGCGGCGCTGAGATTGACTCTCGCATATTTTTCTCACTTTATAGACTATTAGTAGATTTTTATTCATCTTGTTTATCACTCATTTGATGATTTTTTGTTGGAAAAGAGTAAATAATAATGATTCGTTCTTTTATTAAATTCTTAACAAGAGAGTGAGAAGTGAGCTGCGAAAAATTACAATATTGTCAAGGAATACGATCACAGACTGCTGAAGCCTAAAAAATTACTATTCTTTTTAGCTTTTGGCAGTCTGTGATCGTATTCTTTGGCAGTATTGTAATTTTTCATAGATTACTTCTCTCCGAGAATTAATTATCGATTTACATTCCAATAAAAAATTAGTAGATATATTTATTCTCAGAAAAAAAAAATTATCGTGTGAATAACAAATGATGATGGTGTGGCCATGGGTATGTATAAAAAAAATTTCTCTATCAAATTATTGGCAGCTTTGTTACTATTGTTTGACATCAGGTTTTTAAAAAATATTTTAACTTTTGGCAATCTTAAAGTTGCCAATAATTCAATTTTACTCTACATATTTAATGTTATTATTTTAGCACTTTGTGTAATGCAAGCTTGATATCCTCTGATGTCCTATTTTTCAAATTTTCAATGTAAATTTGTATGTAAAACACAGATTCTAAGCTCCTATTTCTAATGCCACGTATTTAGTTTAGAAATCGATGCCCAACACTTTGGTTTACAAACTATTTTCTTTAGATTTGCTTTGCGGTTTGTGTAAATTATTTTTATAAGTATATTTTAAACATGAAAAATTATAAAATGTCCTGTGACACAAAATATTTTAATTTAATTTTCAAAACTTAATACGTGGATACCGCTGAGCTTTAGAAAAAAAATTAAAATGGCTGTTCTGTTAATGTTGTGCTTTTTGTCTGTAAGTGCCAAGCTGCTTCGCTGCTGTTGTTTGTTACATTTTTTGCCTTATTATTTATATTTATATATATAATATATATATATACATATATACGTTTATGTGTATGTGTGTTTGTGTAAACGTTTATATGTGCACTCAAAAGTTCGCCACCGTCGAGTTATAAAAAAAAGAAATTAAAATAAATAGAACGTGATCAGGAGACATAACTAAAATGAGAAACTAAATAAAAATTTTTATCTTTCACAGAGCGTAAATAATTTAAAATAAGACATTTCAGGTGATTTGTAACGAGGCTTCATCAAAGGAGGCTGACTAATAATGCTAAAACCTTTATTTAAATCTTTTGACGATTTCTTTTCAGATTTTTAACGTTTAAATAAGAATTGCCATGCATTGCTGTTGTTTTTTCTAGTTTAGTTGTTTTCCACTCAAGTATTAATAATGTACTTAATAGTAAATGTCTGTGTATTGAATTTTAGTTTGAGTTTTCACGTAGATTAAAGATAATTAAATTTCAAAACTCAGTGGACTGAGTGTAATAATTATTACTATAAATTAAATGCATTAACCACTTTGGCAGTTCGTATTTAGAATGGATGTGGTGGATTTAGTCCTAGACTAGTCAAAGAAAAACTTGATATTCTATTTATTACAGTAATCAATTAAATATTAAAAATTATCAAATTTTTAAGGCTAATTACATGAATTAGTCATAGATAAGTAAATATAATTGAATAAAATGTTTCATTATTTATCTTTATATCGAAATATTGGAAATGTTTGTTGAAAAAGATTAAAGCGAAGGACTGAAAATGTTTCCATCTATATATAAACTTTTTCTTAATGATATAATACATACGTGCAACTGATACGTCCCGATATATTCAGGACGTATAATACAGAACTCTAAAATATCTTTCCTTATTCCTGCACAAATTACGATTTGAAGTTCTAAATTGAAAAAAGGAAGACTTTGACTAGTCACAAATAAACCAAAATCCTCCCGAAACGGGCCGTAGCGTTAAAAAAAAGAGTTAGAGAAAGAAAATTCGAACAAGAAAGACAGTGGCGTTTTGGCAGCATATTGTGAAATCGTGTACGAGATGTGTGCTAATGCGGTTTAATATTGTGTCTTGTCTGTTGTGTCGTCAGCAAGAGCACGCAGGCTTGAACTCCACCGAGTCCATGACACGCGCATTGATTAGCGACGATAATATCGCCCGCCAGACTGCCCTCGGTCCTGTCCAACTGGGGTACGTACACCATTATCCCACTGCGAGAGACTCAGACGGTCACTCAGCTCATAAGAAGTGCAAACCCGTTTGCCTAATCGAATGTCCAATTTTGTTCCGCTTTGTTCTATACTCATGTTGTCCAGTGTGAGTTCAATACGGTACGCCATGAAATAGCGATTTATAATTAAAAAAAAATTCAATATTTTTATTTTCATTATTTCTCACTTCTTATTTGCGAACGTGGCTAATTGATTGGCTCTGCTGCATGTTTGTGGTGTCCGTTAAGGAACAGTGAAACAATCAATTGCAGTAAACCGTTTAATGAGAAAAATAGAAATATGAAAATGACAACGATTGGAACAGACCGAAACAGATTTGGACACTCATTCTAAGATGCACGATCCCCTACTTTATTGTTCCTGCTTTATCCTCTGAATTTTGATTTTTCGTTTCATTTAACTGTACATTTATAGTCGTGTCAGATTTAATTATTTTGAAATATGATTTGATTAGTTGAATAAGTTTAATCGTATATAATGAAATGATATAATATTATTCAGCGGATAACAAAAGGCTTTTGTGTCTCCATATCGTGCATCTTTGCATTCAGAGAAACGAAATATTTTTAATGCAATATATCACGTTTAAAGTTACAGTTAAATTTCTTTCTCGAATAATTTAATTTTATTAATTAATTTACCTCTGTAGGGTTTACCTTTGTAAACATATTTTTCTGGTTAAATAAACATAAACAAATTCGCGTGAAAAATTTCTCTGAATAACCAACCCTCGGTGAAAGTAAAATCATTTATCTCTAAACTTAAGGCTTCATATTTTAATATTTTTTATGGTTTTTTGTTACTTTCTTTCATTTTTCTGAATGTATGGTTTCTATTTTTTTTTCTTTTATCGTATTACCAAGATCTTTTTTGTATAAATTTATTTAATGTAATCGCTTAGGCTTTTTTTAAAAATTTTATCATGTTTGGGGCTTTTTTATTTTATGAGTATCTTCGGGACAGATGATTTTCCTTTCAGAAAATGCAATGAATATACGAGCAGTCGAATGATATTTTAGCTTATAATTGTTGTACATAATTGTTGACTTCAAATTATTTAAGTCGACTGTTTATAAAAAAGAAAAAAAAAAGAAATAGCAGTTAACGAAGACTCTATAAACAATAAAACCATGTAATATTATTAGATATTACATTTTTATTAAAAAATATTATTACGGCTCTTCGTTAATTTCAAACAATCGTGTTGTCTCTGTCAAAATATCAGTCCCAACTAACTGTTCATCTCTTCTTCTCACGTTTAATATTATTTTTTAATCTCGAAGCACACAATTAACCGAGGCATCTTTTTTTTAATTTTTTTAATAACACGCGATCCACTTTCGTTCCCGATCCCTATGACGCTTTTTTCTCTTTTATTTCAAAGGATTTCGCAGGACTACGTCTATAAAAGTGTGTTGTGTCGTTGTCAAAAATAAAAAAGAAAGTACAGATAACGACCTATGTCTCAATGCGCGTGTGGCTTGGACAATTCGATGGTGATACACTTTGTGAATGATAGGAGACTCGTATGGAACTCTTTGGAGAAGTGTTTACACGTTGTTTTGTTAATTTTTCACATGTGATAATTTGTCGTAGAAGATTTTCTGAAGGAATTTTCAGCATTGTTTACATAAAACAATTTTGCGTTTTATTTTTTAATTGATATCTTGTACATCGTTATAACCTGTACGATATTTAAGTACATATCAAGAAATAATACGAACATTTGGTCGTATATAGTTTGAATGTAAAATGTCAAAATTAAGATCGCCAATTTACGTTACAATTTCGTAGTTTACTTAGAATTTTAACAATTACTACAATTGTTTGCACAGCTATATAGGTAACTTATATTTTATTGATATTTATTACCTTTTATTTTGATATTTACACAATTATATCAGCTTAAAAGTCAATTTGATATGTCTTTTTGATATCGAGTAGAAATCAAATTTACGATCAATTGAAAAACGGTTTGGTATTAAACTGAATTTCTGGGTTTCTTACGTATGTTAAAAATAAAATTTTTGAAAAATCCTTCAGATCATTTCGACGAATCTTCGCCTGCGTAATTTAACATCAGAATAAGTTGTTGGTCAATTTTGCATGAATTTGATGCAGTAAAGTTTGTAGTTTAATATAAATCGATGTTTAGTTTGAGTTGCCACCGGATTAACTGTAAATTAAGTATAAAATAACTTAGAGTTCTGGGATATGTTGTTCGATCGGTGTATATTATAATACCCTTTAGTTAATCTATTATTTTTTTATTTAATTTCTTTGTAATAATCGTCGTGTATATTTTGAGATCGCTTAGACCTTAGTCCTATTAGTAGAGAGTTGAAATGAGGTAAAAAGTTGTTTAATTTTGTGCTTCACCTCCTAATTTAACCAATTTATAAGAGCAAAAATGTAATTTTTGATAAAATTGGAACATTATTTCATTGTATTACAACAAGCAGTTTCTGTAGCTATTAATTGAATACATTTTATTAAAATATATTTTTGCTTATAGCTACTCGTTAACAAAAATCGAAATCTTTATAACACTCACATTTTCAAGGAATGACTTTTCAAGCAGAAAAAATACATAACGAACACAACAATTTTACAACTCTGATAATTTTCATAAAAATGATAGTACGTAAATGCGTCAACATTGTAACAACTATATCATAGTTCAGTACCAGCATACTATTATTAATACTGAGTATATATCAGAATTTGCCTGCTGTATGGTCTCGCAATTATTCTTGTTCTGTCTCTCTCTCTCTCTCTCTGATACTTTCATCTCTCCAAAATTGCATCTCTCTATCTTCCTTTCTCTTTGTAATACGAACGGTGCACATTTTTTTTTCGTTACTCACGTCACAAAAACAATTTCACTCGTTTTCGAAATCAATTTGGTAGACCCCATCCACCAGCTTAAATTCACTGACTTGGCGGAGAAAGTTAAGGAAAAAATTAGAATTACGTGTTTTGTTTCAAGTCACTCATTTTAAAAATTTTCAACAAATTGTAGTTCAAGTTAAAAAATGTTTTATTTGATCTATGATATATAATATTAAAATTCCATTTTGTATCCAAAATTTTCTTCGCTTATTAATGGACAAGTAAAAATACCAATGACATTACATTGTAAAAGACATATTGCCCTAAATGTAATAAAGTTCGCTCGTACCCACTCTGTTTGTTTGCTGTTGTTTTTTGCTATTTACTATATACCACACCTTGCGTAATTATTAGGAATACTTTTGATATACCAGAAAAATGCAATCAACCATTCGGAAGTAAAAAAAAGAGAGAATTGAGTGCGCGATTGTTTTCGCTACTTGATCCGAGGTTATACGTTTTATTTTCCAAGGTACGTAAAACCCGGCCATGGCTACAGAAATCATCATTCGGCAGATCAACTACGTTCGATGTCTTTTTAAACTAGTTTTATTTTAGTATTTGTTTGTTTCTCACTGTTCAACTTTATACTGTTATCATCCAAATTCTATTACTTTCTCATGTATGACGAGTCTTGGACTTATTCGATAGAAATCTTATTGTTATCATTAATACGTTTGAATAAAATAATTATCCCAGAAAAAATCAACTAGATCCATCAAGGGAGTGTGAAAGATTTTCTCTTACCGACACACTGTTTTACCGACTGGGAAATGAATAACGAGTCTATGATTATAAATAGAAATCTTTGAATTTATAAATTATAAAGATTTGCTTTTTTTTACATTAATTTGATGATTTGATGCTTGATCCAATGATTGAGTAATAAAAGTCAAGTAATGATTGAAGTTGACCAAGAACTGCAATAGTTTTCTTAAGGGAGTTCTCTCGATAATTGAATTGATGATGTTAATGACTTACAAATTTTTATGTAGCAAGTTAAATGATTGAAGAAGCTCCAGTTAAAATTTCGTTGGGCTAGGATACCCTAAAGCCGAGAATTAAATATTTTTGTTATTGCTTTTTTAACACGTAGTCTTATGGGAAAGATTTTCTTTTTTCCGATTATAAATTAATTGATGATGACAGCTTTTGGATTTTTTTTATACTAACAGAGAAATTCAAAAAAATCTTTTTTCCCTATAGATTATACATGCAGAATATATACCTGTTAATACCGACTGCACTGGTCAAATCTAGTGAATTCTGTACTTGACTTCTTACGTATAAAGAGAACCTTCTTAATTGCAGACGCACTGATGCAGTGTATTGAAAACCAATACTAAGTTTTTTTTTTGGTTAGTTGATAAATTATTTATTTTATTCAAAGAAATATACCTATGTTTATCTAAATAATATTTTACATGAATACTTATTTATGTTTCTTAAATCATAAATATATTTCTTCGAATCATTTATATAATTTCTCAAATAGCTTTCAAAAGCAGCTGCTCTTAAATCAGTGAAATCGATAAAACAGTATGATGGTAACGAAATTTTAAAACTCTAATGTAATCTTCATACTTTTGATTATTATAAATTTATAATGATCTTATAAGCTTAATGTTTGTTTAAAGAGTGAAACAATAAATTCTATTTCTATTTTAATCAAAGGCTCGTATTTCAATTAGAAACAGAACTCAAAATTTGAACCAGAAGGCACAAGAGAACAAAGTATGAAAATCAGATATTTTGTTAATAAAACAGTCTGTATATGACGTTGATACTTTGGTTCATTATAGTATCTTGTTTGCATTTTGATTTATGTTTCTAATTACTTGACGTCAGTACTAATAACGTATTGCTCGACTTACTTGAAAATGATCTTTTTCACCTTCCCTCTCACGAACAAATGTGAATAACACAATATTCTTATTGCTAATCGATACAGATTGAAAAGTTAGGGAAAGTTACTTAATTGCTCTTTTTATTATTTTCAAACTGTATTATGGACTTAACAATTGCAATAAATATGGTCAATATTTTAATACTATTATCGAAAACTTATATATTTTATATTATTTAAAAGTTTACAATATGAAATTCTCTTATTACTCTGTCGGTAATCCATATTATGCAATATTCTGATTTATTTTTATTAAATGAGAAAAAGACGCAGAATTGAGTAACTGTGCCCTTTGTTTTCCCTGGTGTACATTATTAACCCTCCTTAAAAAAAGAACGATTTTAATTTGACAATGTCAATAATGAAAGAAAAAAAAAAGAAAACTAAACCATCAGATCTAAACGATCTTCTATAGCAATGATCCGCGTGTGAGCCCTTAACCAACTTGGCGACTTCTTCGTCCTAATAAAATTAACCCCTTCCCCCTTTAAAAAAGAGAAAGTAACATAACCTCTTAGCTAGCTGTAGGTCTTCCTCCGTTCCTATACGACAAATAATTCCTCCTTAGTGATATGAACTATTAACCAAATTAAGCGTAAAAGCCCCAACTCGCATAACAATCGCAACAGTTGGCCGCCTGGTCCTAACGATCCTTTTGTTCAATCCTACGCACGATTTAGCTTCGTCGCCGGGGTCATACTGCGCGAGAGGATTCCAGCATTCGAGCGGATGCTGTGGCGAGCCTGCCGCGGCAACGTCTTCCTCAGACAGGCCGAGATTGAGACGCCCTTAGAAGATCCCTCAACGGTGAGTTTATTCGTACTTAGGGTTTTTCTCCTAGGGGGCAATGACCCTTGCACTGTGATTGAACGTACCATTCTTCAATTTATTCGCGGATCATCAAATTTACTAGACAGTGTAGTAATTGTTTGACTATATCAGTTTGCTATTGCAGTTTACTATCCAGTATTACACTGCAATTCCTACATGCCTGTTTACGTGTAAAATGCAAAAAAAATGCTCTTTCAATCTAGTGCGCGTATAGGTATAACTTATGTTATAAATAAATGTTATAAATCATTTTTGTGTATGTATAGGGTGACCAGGTATACAAGTCCGTGTTCATCATTTTCTTCCAAGGTGACCAGCTTAAGACCAGGGTGAAGAAAATCTGCGAAGGTTTCCGCGCCACACTGTACCCATGTCCCGAGGCGCCAGCTGATAGACGCGAAATGGCTATGGGTGTCATGACTCGCATCGAGGATTTGAATACTGTAAGGCACCATACCAGTTCTAAACATATTAAATTTTCTCAAAATATCAATTCTTGACTATACCTATAGTTCAAAAAGTTTGAATTGAATATTTTAATCGTATGTTTTGTGGATTTCAGGTTCTCGGCCAAACTCAGGACCACAGACACCGTGTCTTGGTGGCAGCCGCGAAGAACATCAAGAATTGGTTCATCAAGGTGCGCAAAATCAAGGCCATCTATCATACGCTCAATCTCTTCAACTTGGATGTGACGCAAAAGTGTTTGATTGCCGAATGCTGGGTACCGGTTTTGGACATAGAGACGATTCAGTTGGCGTTGCGCCGAGGAACAGTGAGTTATTTCTTCATTTTGTAAAGCATTGCCAAAGCTGAAAATTTTTGCTTCGGACTGGGAGCGTATACATGTTCTGCACCTGCAGAAATTGTGAATACATTATACTTGAAAATTCATTCAATGATACTGATAATGTAAATGATAACGATGCTTAAGTCGACTTCAAAGTAGTGACGTTTCATGGATAAAAATTGTATAAATATAAGATGCTTCAATGCACGAGCACACGGTTACTGATAACTTTTTTTTAATGAAATTAAAGATTATCAAAGCAAGGAATTCGAATTAGTTTGTTCTTTCGCGCCGCATGATTAATCATCAAACATCAAACATTTCCATTCAAACAAATTCACCTTAGGAATGTGCGATTTCACGATTAACTGAATTTCATTGACAAAGTAGCGATGTATCATTGCGCACTTGATGTAGATGTATATTTGTCAATAACTTGATTACTATTTTTACATTTTCTTCAAACCCATTTTATGTATAATCGAAAGGTTGCCGTGCTTTTTGAAATAACCATAAAATATTCCAGCTTCTCAAATATCATATTTGTGCCGTAACCTGGTCCATGTGCCATTTTCCGGATGTTACAATGTTAATGTACTTTACAGGAACGTAGCGGCAGTTCTGTACCGCCTATACTGAATCGCATGGAGACCTTTGAGGATCCACCCACGTACAATCGGACCAACAAGTTCACCAAAGGTTTCCAGGCACTCATCGACTCCTATGGTGTTGCCTCTTATCGTGAAATGAATCCAGCTCCCTATACCATCATTACTTTCCCATTCCTATTCGCTGTGATGTTTGGCGATAGTGGTCACGGCTTGATAATGTTTTTGTTCGGTGGCTGGATGGTATTGAAAGAGAAACCATTGGCTGCTCAAAAGTCCGACAACGAGATCTGGAATATTTTCTTTGGTGGGCGCTACATTATATTTTTGATGGGTCTCTTTTCTATGTATACGGGTAAGCTGTGGTTTATTCTTCGATATATCTCTAATTTGAAGTGAATCTATATTTAAATATTGTTTGTAAGAAGGCCCCTCTAACTTTTCATGAAACTAATGAATTAGTTGAAAAAATCGTATTAAACGTTATGCATAACTATGTGTGTGCAAGATTTGAAGGAGGGTTACCGGCGTAAAATTCGAGAGAAAAAAGTGAAATTCTAAAATTTAGCCATTTATAGAAAAATTTTTTAGATGTTTTATGTCAATTTTATTACATTATTACATATGAAACACGTAATTCTTTCAGAAACTCCAAATACATATTTAAGGTAGCAAGGAATTTGAATATGTAAAAAAATCTCTACGTTACTGATTGTTTTATAAGTCCATTGAATAATATTTGTTCGGAAATCTTTTAAAATTATTTATATGTCATGAAGCACACATTATGTTCGGTTCTAAAGCCTTTTTAATCGATTTTTAAAGTATTTACTTTTTTGAGAACTTAGTAAACATGAAATATTTAATGTGGTTCAATATTTTAATTATATCGGTATATTTTCAAGATAATACAATTGATTTTCTTTTCTGTCTTTAGGTCTCATATATAATGACGTGTTCTCCAAGTCGCTGAATATATTCGGCAGCTACTGGACAGTCAACAATTATACGAAAGAGTTGGTGTTAAACTCAAAATCGTTACAATTAAATCCTACTATCGATTACATCCAGCATCCTTATCCCATAGGGATGGATCCGGTTTGGCAGCTATCCGATAACAAAATCATCTTTCTTAATTCGTACAAGATGAAAATCTCTATAATTTTTGGAGTCATACACATGCTGTTCGGTGTGATAGTTGGTCTTTTCAACCATCTGTATTTCAAGCGCACGGTGAACATACTCTGTGAATTCATACCTCAGATCATATTTTTGATTTTCCTGTTCTTCTATTTGACCCTTCTCATGTTTATTAAATGGGTCAAATATGCAGCATATCATCCAGTTTACAATCCAGGTAACAACATTTTTTTAAATTTGCACTTTTCTTTTTAGATTGAATAGTGCATACTAACTAATGCAAGCTCAATCTTCGTTATTGAAACTTCATTTTACTCTTATCACTACTGGAAAAACTTTATACACACATTTTAATCAAATATTTCTAAAAGAATATTAGTTAACAATAAAATAAATGAATTCATTTTTTTTAAATAGACAGGAAAACGCGTCTATGTGTATGCTAATATTTATTAATTTTATTTTTCAGATGAACAGACGAGTTCTTATTGTGCTCCATCAGTTCTTATAACTTTCATCAATATGGTACTGTTCAAAGCTCCCACTGAGGTGGGCAACTGTAATCCTTACATGTATGCGGGTCAACATGGATTTGAAGTCTTCCTTGTTCTAATTAGCGTTCTCTGCATCCCGTGGATGTTGTTTGCTAAGCCAATCATGATGATGAAGGAGCGAAAGAAGAAACACATGCAGGTATACTTTTGTCCAATATTTCATATCATCGATATATGTTTTCGATGTCATTTTTGGTCATTTTAGAATTGTCGCAAAAGAAATATCTCGTAATTATTCTTAATGCTTCATAATCTGGTAGTAACATCTAGTTTTTTGATTAGAGGATAGTGTATATATAAAAAAAAGATGAAATATTGTTTAATGTACACATTTGGAATTAAAATAAAATAAAAATATTTAACTTGAAGTAAAATTAATTTCATTACAAATACATTGAATAGATGTAATTAAAACTAGAACTAAAATAAAATTTTTATGCTGTTTTATTACCACGAAAACAAGAAGAAAAATTACTAGATATATCTTTATGGGGGTATTCTAGTCTTAAATTAGAGGGAAAAAATGTTTACTCTTAAAAAATACAAACAATTATCCACTTTTACTTTAGAATACCCCCTTGGAATACAAATTCATTCGCTCTCAATGTTTAATGTTCAATGTTCAATGTTTAATATTTTACTCTTTATTGTTCGATTTCTCTCTGGGCAATGTAACCTATTTTGCTGGATATGAAAAGAATGTATGTATAAATGTCGTCAAATCCAATAGTCTAGTAGATTTTTGTATACAAAACTGCGTAATGAGAGAATAATTCTGTTAATAAATATAATTTAGCTGCATGCTCATGGCACGGAGAATGGCGACATCGATGGAGGAATGGTACAATCTCAAGGTCAAGTGCAGGGTCATAAGGAAGAGGAAGAGGACATAACTGAAGTGTTCATTCATCAGGGTATCCACACGATTGAATATGTATTAGGAAGCGTTTCCCATACCGCCTCGTATTTACGTCTCTGGGCTTTGTCTCTCGCTCACGCACGTAGGTTTTCCCCATTTTTATATTTTCTTACTACTTGTATAGTCTTAGTTATCATATATTTTGGAAGGAATAAGCTAACTTATTAACTAACTTGTTACAGAATTGTCAGAAGTACTGTGGAGTATGGTGATGAAGAGTGGCTTGACACAAGAAGGTTGGGGTGGAGGTATCATTCTTTGGGCCGTTTTCGCCTTTTGGGCAGTCCTTACTGTTGGCATTCTCGTACTCATGGAAGGATTGTCAGCTTTCCTTCACACTCTTCGTCTTCATTGGTAAATTTAATAATTAATTTAATATTAATATTTTTAATTCTTATATGCAAGTAAATAAATAATATAATTCTTAAAAGATTTATATATAAAACAAAAATGAAACTGTTTATGCAGAAGAAATGGTTATAATTAATCTACATATTTGCTTTTGTTTTTAGGGTCGAGTTCCAAAGCAAGTTCTACCTTGGTCAGGGATATAGTTTTACTCCATTTTCCTTCGAAATAATTTTGGATGCGGCACAAAATACTTCAGAGACTGTTGACTAAGCTTAGAAAAGCCAAATGCTTCAGTACTAAATTTTAGCCTCGAATATTATTTCGAAGAAGAATTGTAATTGACGTTTAACTTAACAATGTACTTCTCTCTCTATTACAATTAGTGTTGAATGTATCCTTAAGAATGGAAATATGAGATTGTATCAATAGGTTCACTCTCGCTCAATTTTTTAGTCAATGTCTAAAAAAATTTATTTACTGTTTATTTTATTTTGACAAATAGCGCTGAATTCCTTTGTATATATCGTGTTGAAATTTGTATGATTGGGTTTACTTTTTGTTTGCAAAATAAAATTTTTATAATTACAATTTTATGAATAAATGTTTATTGTAACATCGCTAATGATCACTATGAGATTTTACATTTGAAAACGATTTGAAATTTGACCTTCATAAGTAATTTTATATTCACAATTATATATGTAAAATAGGGAAGATAATTAAATTTCATCAACTTGACAGAGAACTTTAACCGAAGATTAAAAAGAAGATGATTTGAAAAGTTATAGCATAAAATATTTCTTTTTATGACATCTTATGGCATAAAACTTCAAAGGAAGCTGTGGATGTCACAGGAACTTCAATACACTGTATACATAGCTGTAGCTATAGCTTCTTCAGTTTTGCATATAAGTCAATAATTCAAAACAAACGATTACAAAAAAATATGCCGTTATTAATTATAAAATACTATTATTTAATATGAGTAATAATCTTCCTTATTATGTTGTACTTGTAATAAGAATGTTAAGGAAAGTATAGCGATCGTTATTTCGTATAAAATTAACATGATAATGCATTCGATTTAATTTAAATAATATGTAATTAAGTCGAGTTCCATATATGTATATTGAATCTCGTAATAATTTCAAATGCGCACAGTGCGATATTGTTAGTACTTTCTTTTTTTTTAAATTTATTAATCCACATAGTGAAGTAAAATATAATATGTTGCAAATACAGAAATCAATAAAACATAGATTAATGCAGTAACGTTGACTCATTTTTATTACTTAACCATCAAATGCCAAGCCCAAAATTGAAGTTTCAATGTGAAATTGTTAATTCAACTTTTTAAAATTATATTGTTTTAAAGTAGAACCCTTTATACATAATATCCTGCAGGTATGAAATGTTGATATGCTTCTTGTTACTCATTTAAGAAAAGATCGACAGTTATCTGGAAAAGTTTAGTCCTTTTCGTACCAAGGGTGTAAAAATTACTCTCACGTGCGAGCCTGAGTGTCGAAAGAGTCACACAAGGGTTTAAGTTTTATGCCCGAGGTGCGAATATTATTTTTCGATGATGAAAGCGTAAAAATACTTTTTCAAAATTGGTGCAAGGCGTAAGATGCGACTTTGCCCACTGCATCGAAAATATGCTTTACACACATAGTATAACATAGTAGTTTCGCACATACTACGACTCTATTGAAAAATCTCAGTTAAGATCTCATGTCAAAATCTCATCCGACCAAGTGGGCAAATTAACTAAGTCCTATAGACGTGAAAATTCTAAGTTCAATGAAGAAAAAAATGTTCTTAGGACCGTATTTTGTATGTGTTTCAAACTATTTTACACTCATGTGTAAATAGTTTTTCAATGGGGAATTAAATAAAAATGAATCCATAAAAAGAGAATAAAAGTTATTTACGAGATTTTTAAAGAAATTTTAGTACGATTATATCTGAAATTTAGTTTCACGCCTATTCAATAAGCCTGTTAGAAAACTGTAAAGAAAATTCATTCATCATATAGTCATATACTACTCGAAAGGCCTGGATCAAGAGTAGTAGTCCGAACTGGCCCAGTCCTCCTCCTCCGTCTTGAATAATTCGCGGGTTAATTTGCTATTTGGCCTGACGCATGCGCAAAAGTCCTTTAAAAGGCGCCAAATATATATACCTGCGCTATTGCACAGACCCATATATATATATATACTTACTGCGCTACGATGAAAAAAAAGCACGCCGTGACGGGGTTTGCACGGTTTGTTATGTTGCAGGCCTTTTCCGCGCGCTCCAAAGAAGAAATATTCTCTGGAAAGTGCACGGAGCTCTTTTTTCGATGTATTTTCCCTTGTGATATTTATTTTTGAAGAAGAAGGCAAGATGAGGACGTTAACAAAAGTTCTCGCATACTTGGTGATTATTTTGATAGTCTTTCAGGAAACTAAGGCTTCACCATGGAACCGTGCAGAAGCCGGTAAGTTCGATGAGGATAACCTATAAGTACCTACTTATCTTTTACAAATCTTGCTCCGATTCAATTATATTTTCAATTTTTATTTCTTCGTTTTGATGTATATTATCTAAAATTTCTATAAAAGTTTTGCTTTTACTAATTTGGACTTATCTTGTATACATATTTACATAACATTTATAAACGGGCTTTTTAAATTGTTAAGTTATTTTTCTTAGTTTGCACATTTTTTCTTTTAGTACAGATAGTTTAAAAAATATACATTTGTGTAAAATCATATGATTTCTCAGTTTATCCTGTTTTCTTAATTTTTAGTTCATTTCATGGAGCCAGGTGACTGGATAGAAAATGATAAACCAGGTTTACGTATTTTTTGTCACAATGCTAAGTCAAAATATATAATACATGTATGGAAGACAGTTGTTGTAAGTAAATATATTTTAATTAAAACTAAATTATTTCTTTTTGCAATATTAATGAGGTCAATTATTTGTAGATGAATTTAAAGACTAATTTAGAGACTTATGAGCTGTATGATGGTAAATCACCTCATGAAGTGGTTGAGAAACATGAAGATAATCAAAAATATTGGAGGTTTAGTTTATTTGGAACAAAAAAAAGTAAACAATTTCGAATTAATCCATTTGAAGACAGTTGCATCGGTGTTTTCATGAGCCAGCACAATAATCAGTTCCAATATAAAATGATCATGACTCAAAACAGTAAGATATTATATAATTATTTAATATATCATTAAAATTTATTATGAATAATGCTGTTAAAATAATTTGTTTAGGTATCGATACATGGAAAATCACGATGATGGCATTAGGCATGTTTTTGTTTTGGTATGCTCAAAAATTAAGTCGAAATACCTTATTTTACTATATAAGTGGTGTCACTATTGGAGTATCTTTGTCAATTATTATTTTGATATACTTGCTTGGAAAATTACTACCAAAGGTGAGTTTATAAAATATACTTTATGATTTATTTATAGACATATGTACATATATTTATCATATAACAAATTTCTTGTAGGGCAAGTTTATGTACTTTATGGTAGCAACTGGTTATACTATGAGCTTCTATGTTGCTCAAATGCTTTGGGAAAATGCACAAGTGATAGCCATGCAATATCGAGATTATGTGTTATATTATATACTTGCAACAGCATTGATTAGCTTTATTATTTGTTATCGATTTGGTCCAGTTACCAATACAAGAACAAAAAATATTATCCAGTGGATTCTTCAAGTACGTTTAACTTTTTTTTAATAAGTGTTTGAATTTTTTACCTTAATCAAATATTAAAATATTACAGATTTCTGGATTAGTATTAGTCTATCACAGCAGCTACTTTCGAGAAGCTTCAACTTCATTTTGTGTTATGCTAGTCTTATTTTATAATTTTCCAATTGTTTTCATAAACAAAGGACGGAAATACTGGTGAGTTTTAGGCATATTTTTAATCAGATTAAGTTTGACTGTCCTTTTTTATTTTTCTAATCTGAAATAATTATAATTTTAAGTTCTCTTTATGTATTTTTCCCCTCTGATTTTTTACAAAAAACTCCTTTTTCCGTCATATGTATGAAGTCTGCGCATTTTTATTTTTAAAATTAGTTTGAAGCTAATGTGTATTTCACATAAGCTTAATAAATTTTTCAATATTAACGTAATCGCACGTATGTTTCTTAAATTTGCAATCGAATCATATCAGGAAACATATGTTTCCGGATCGGCGTCGCCTACTTACGGACGACGAGTACCGTAAGGAGGGAGTGAAAGAAACAAAAAAAGCGTTAAAGGGATTACAAGAATACTGCCACAGTCCAGAATGCAATCCATGGAGGACAGTTTTGAAATTAAAGGATCCTATCAGGTAAAGTCTCTGTTATTCTATTACATGTTCTTTGTTTTGAGTTTATTTCAAATTTCCAATATTACTACATTTGTCTTTGCTTTTTTAATTTAAGAAATTATTGTTTAAATTTATCAAAAAATAAAAATAAGAAAAATTAAAACGAAGTTAATCTTTATATTAAACTTAATTGAACTAAATAAATAAAATTCTTTATGATTTTTTATCCATATAACAGTATCCACTTATACAATTCTTTTATTTATATTATATAAAGAATAATAATAAAAATAAAAAAGAAAAGATTTATACTATGAGTAAATATTTTTGATAGTTGCATTCCATTAAGTAAACATTTTTACAGATTTGCCAAATTTATGGAAGGTGACTGTCATTTATCAGAGGATGAGTCAATGGAACATGACACTGAGCTAACTAAACTCATTGAAGAATGCGAATACACAGATGATGAATATGATGGCGAAGCAAAATTTTAATCATGTATATTTTTGTTTCATTCGTGGCTGATATGCCTTTTGAAGACTTTTGTTCTGAAGACTTTTGTGATGATAATACTGTGTAGAAAAAGTGAACACTTGAGTATATACAATGAGACTTGACAGTGTGTAAGATGAAATGTAGTTAGATAGAGTTTGAAAACTGTTGTTTCAATTTATATTTTGACAATGAAATGCAATTGAATGTTTTTCAGAGAAATGCAAAAAATGCAAAATTTAATTTTTTGATAAGAGTTGTTGCATACTGGATTGTTTATTTTTTATATCATATTTTTGCTAATGTGAATTGTATACAAATAAAAAGTGATCACTTTTTTTTTAATTAATTTTAAAACTTAGCATAGCGAAGTTTATATTATATATCTTGGCAAAATAAGCAAATCAAATTGAGGGAGTTTCATAAAATATATACATGTGTATAGAGATATAAATTTGTAGTTAACAATTAAAAAAATGAACTTAAAATTGTACATTTATAAAATAAGGTTGTAAAAATATCGCGCTATTCGCATGCCTTAAGGTACATGAATAATTGAGACTGTTGTTTCAATAAAATATTTATTTTTGTAAACAATACGTTTATGATTTATTATTATTTTTTTTTGAACAAATGTAAATTCGTGTACATTTATTTAAATTAAAACATAGTACATTAATGATTTAGTTAGGACAATTATTTTTTGTAAAATGGAATATTCAACTTGTTTTGTTCATAAAAAATTCAATAATCTATACATTAGAATATTGTGATTTTCGTTAAATTAAATGGCAAATAAAATCATTCAATTTTTTATGATTTTACATGCTTATATGATTACTCTTTAGTATAAAAATGTATTAGCTCTTTTATAATATAATTTGAGAATATAATTTGCAGCTCACATTTTATTTGTAAAACTTATAAATATAAATAAATACGGAAGATACTATTAAGGCACCATTAATTTTTGTTTTCCTAAAAAAGGATTATAAGTGAATGTACCGATATAATCCCTTTTTAAATTGCAGTAGCCAGAAAGAATCTTATTTAGAGTTTTGCGACTCTGGCAGTGTAAAAGTATTCGTTGGTACTTTATAAATATCGAAAGCGTAGTAAAATTAAATCCTTGGCTTTTTAACGGGCTCGCGAAAGTTTCTTGCTCTTGTCACCCTCTATTGGTGGTGGTGGACCTTTCGCATTCTGATGTCTGTTGTAAACACTAAAAATTATAATCTTAGTTACACATAAGATACAACAATTTTTCGATATTTTAAATATCGAAATTCAATGGCGATTGCTAAATGTTTGCATAAATTAGAAATCATACTTTAAGCTAAGCTGTTTCTATTTTTTTATTCAATTAATTCGGTATGATAAAATATTGGATTGCGTCGTTGAAATTCAAAACTTGAGGGGCACATTAGAAATCAACATTTATTTCTTTCGGAACATTACCTATACAAGTTTTTCCATTTCTTCCTAATTTTTATCCAAACGTTTTACTGATTTTTTAGATAAGTTTCAATACGAAACTTAAATTTTCACGTGTTTAAAAAATGGTTTACTTACTACTTGTAGGTTTCTGAGCGTATGTAATCCATAACGTGCGAAATACCAACTTGGAGTTGATCTCCAATTGGAATGACCCAAGGGTTGAATTCCATTCGGAAGACCGCTTTGTTGCTCACTAAATCTAAATTTCCTGTATGAAAATGAACATCGGTTAATTATATTGAAATAACATTGCATTGACGGTTTCTAAAAATTTCTTACCGATTTCGGGAGGCAGAACTGTCAGTCGATTTCCTTGGATGTGGAGTTCACGAAGTCGACTTAGTTCTCCGATCTCTTTAGGCAATTCTATCAAGTCGTTTTCTCGTAATACCAGCTAAAATCCAAAGTTGATTTATCTTTGCATGTAACACAGTGTTTGATTTATTATAAAGACTTTATTGTACACTCACGATTTGTAAGTTTTTTAGTTGACCTATTTCTGGTGGCAAATATTCGAAATCATTGTCCGCTAAGTACAGAGCTCGCAAAGTTTCTGTAACAAATATTCCGATCTGTTAGTCCCCTGTTTATTTCATTTTATCCTAATGATCTTGCTTCAATTTATTGCATCGTGTGCAATATACTTACCCATCATGAAAAAATTGCCAGGCAGATTTTTCTCGTTAAGATTGTTGTACGTCAGATCCAAAACTTCTAGCACTGGAAATGCACCAAATCCCCGAGGAAGTACATTCAGTCTGTTCATACTAGCGCAAAAAAGTTTAAAAATATTAGCGAACTATTTTTGAGCTTGAAAGTATAAAAATTGAGTTGTAAATTGAACGAACCCGAGATTTAGAATCCTTAACTTTGGCATTTGCGATAAAGAGACAGGTAGTTCGGTAATGTGATTATCGAATAAATTAAGTATTTCCAAGTTGATTAGATTGGCTAAACCAGGCGGCACGGCTAAAAATTATATATTTATCAGACTGTGTTACATGTTATACCCATAAGACATGCGCATTTTTGTTGAAAAATATTTTATAATAGGCATTTTCTAGTAATAATATTATTTTCTTGAAATGCACATGTAATAACCCTTATATACAGATAATTTAATAGTATAATGATTACCTTGAATTTTATTGTGACTTAATGTGATCCTCGTTATATTTAGCATATTAACTGAAAAAAAGTATATTTTGCATTATCCTTGTTTTTTTTAAACTATTTTGTGTTTGTAAATATAAAAATGCGATTTAATTAATAAAGAAAAGCTACTTTGAATATGTTTCGTATCTATTTATACCAGTGACATAATATGCGCTATGGATACATACTTATACAATTTACTGTAAAAGCTTCAATAAAGCAAGAATTCATCTGAGTATCTTTAGGACAAAATTTCAAGAATTATTCAGATAAAAAATCGTTATTAAAAGCCAAAATTATGTATAAGCCTCGTAAGTAGCATGCTTTCATTTTTGCGCATAGTATCGCTGCTTCCGTCGTTAATTAAAATATTTCTATAAAGTGTCCAACGTAATTCAAGATATAAAAAAGAATTCCATTTCCAAATAAGAACTTGATGTTGAAAAACGATCAGTTTTTATGATTCAGGAACATCACAAAACATAAAATCTAGTCAAGAAACCGAAAGGATCATAATCCACGAGGCTCGAATAAAAATCATCCATCCGATCGACAATCATCGACAAGAATCTGTAGAAAAAGGCATTCGATATACGCTGTCACAACAAACGCCGAGGATACAGCCGCGAGCGTCCGCACGCACTCCACGCCTTCGTTCATTCACCAAACCTAACAAGTAACACACATCGCTGTGCGCGCACACACACAAAGCCGCATGGCGGCCGCACAGTGACGGCATCAACATGCCTAATTTGGCAAGGCGCAAAACTGGTCTGTCCGGCTTGTCGTCCGCAAAAAAGGCTAAAAAGTCAGAACCAGGCGAGCGAGAGAGGAGAGAGAAGGAGACACTCACGTAGACCGGGCATCTCCTCGAAACTGGCTATGGCCTTGTCGGCGAGATCCAGCTCGGGATTCTGGATCTCCCGGGCCTCGTCGAGGACTTTCTTCACCTTCGACATCTTGCCCGCTGCTGGGATGCACGACACTACTGGCGCTTGGTTCATCGTGTATATCCGTCTATCCCTTTAATAACTTCTCTATCTCTATGTGTGTGCGCGCGCGCGCGTGTGTGTGTGTGGCCTAAGTGCGCGCGCACTCGACTCGGACTGCGCTCTGGCTGCGAGTCTGGCCGCACCTCCACGCGCCAATCGGGCCTATACGCCGTTAGAATTTGAATGCGGCCGCTCGGTTTTACCGACTGGGGAGACTGCGTGGGCGGGGTCGAGCCGATCGGGGCTGAGGAAGCGCAGCGAAAGTTGCTAGGGGTGAATGAGCTTGTGCGACGTTTTGCGATGAACTTTTTTTACACCGGCTTTAATAATTGAGGTGATTCGTTGAGCTTGCGTAGCTGTAGAGATCCAAACGTAGTTCTTGTAAGATCTATAGATCGTTGAAAGATGGCGCGGTGAGTCCTTTTTGAGATCCTCTCTGGATCGTTGGAAAGTGCTCGATCGGTTATCGGTACGATGTTTCCTGGTTGTTCGGACAGGTGACACTGCCAGTACCATTTTCTGTACCAAACATTGCTGACTTTTTTGTAGCAAATTATTTACTCGAAGCTTGTAGGATTATTTATAATTTTGTTTTTTCGCTAATTGATGTATCTTACGAGGAGATGACCAGACTTGCGAGTTCTGGATTTTCTTGAAACTCAGAGAATTACATTTTGTGCAAAATAATGAGACCCGAGTATCGGCGTTTTATTGAATAGGCCCTGGAAATCAAGATATTCACTGCATTTTATGCTCATAATGTATATCTATAGGTATATATCCTTTTGTTGTGTACACTAATGCATAAAATCAGCATGAATTTTGATTTCCGATATTGAATATAATAAAACGCCGAGATACGGATCTTATCATTTTGCGCGAAATGTAATTCCTGAAAGTTTCAAGGAAATCCAGGATCCTCACCCCTGCAGTCATATCTTCTTGTCAGTTCTTATCGTAACGTTATGTGCTATACTTATGCCCCTTACAAAAATGTCCTGTACAATATTCTTATAATGTAACAACTTAGAATCTAATTTATGTTTTTTGAACCGTCACAAAGTTAATGTCTATTGTATATTATGCCAGTTACGAAAAGTATTCACCTTAATTTAGCATAAAACTATCTTTACAGTTTTATACATATAACAAATAAATTGAAATAAATTTCAATATACTTGAAGCAATAAGTAGTTTATAATTTTGTATTCATTTGATTTTTAAAAAAGGACTATTTATTTAAATAATCGTTCCTTTACTGTACGTATGGATGTGTATTATAATTCTACACAATATATACTTAACACAGTGGCAGTACATGCTATCCCTAGTGTACATTGTCCAATTACAATTATATTTTATGTCGAATTAGTAATTATAGTCTGAAAAGGAAATGTTCCGCAGAAGAGCGCACTTAGCGTATTTAATTCAAGTCTTGCCAAACTCGTACATTATCTACTTCATATTTATGATTGGCTATAGCTACATCTTTTTATTAAATATATTCGTTTATGTATTATAATTTAATTGTATTCTGGATTTTGAAAATATTTATATATATTTGAATATGTTTGAAAGATTTTTATCTATTCTGTATTATAGAATGATGATTAATCCATAAAACTAAGTATTTTCCGGTCGAGTTGATGCACACTTTTATTACACCTTTTTACCACCAAACAAATAAAAATCAGACTGAAACTTTATCTTCCTTGTGCACAAAGAGTTTGTCAGCCGCTTCACTCGGTCGGTCGCTTGACGAAATATACGGCACCTCAATTTTCACCAAACACGCGTCTGTTGCAGGCCCGTCCGCAAGCCTGCAATCGGCCTGAACCGCCGGAGTCGAAAGCCCGCAGCGAAGACTCCAAAGACAAAGGGCCAATAGCCGGAGCCACAACAAATCGATCGACCCAGCGCTGTATACACGTAAGCCTCATTACCTCTTGATTCTCTCTCTCTCTCTCTCTTTTTTTTACTCCGTGTACTCTTGCAGTTTTTCTCCCCGACTTTCTCGCCGACCGACAACTAAACTGGTTTTCGCTGATCTTGCTAAATTTTAGCTGACGCCGTAGCTGCCGAGACGCTTTTTTAGCCAATCTTTTTTGGAATCTCCTTTTTGCGATATATCGATTAAGCTAGTGTCGGTATTGTCTTTTGGCTCATTGAATTGTATACAGAATAGCATTCTTTTCAAGGTGTAAATTTTTTTAGTCACGCAGAATTTTAAGGGATTTGGACTGTTGTGTATATGTATATGGAAGGCCTTTAAATGTAAAACTATAGAAGGGGACAGTAATAATGACATAATTTATACAGTAAAGTGACAAAATATCGCTATTTAATATTATAAATTAAATTTACTACTGTTTCTGAAAACTGCGCAATAAGTACGTCAAAACTGGAGCACTAAAAACAAAGTGTCTATACCTTAAAGATACGAGCTGATCATTTAAAAAACTCGTAATAAAATCGATTGTTTCAGCAAGCCGAGTTGATAAAAATCCTATATTTATTGTATAATAAGAAACCTTCGTACTCATCGTTTTTCGTATTGTTCAAATTCCTACTTTAACGAACTGAATGTTTATAGAAAATTATAATCTAATTTTAAGTATTCGAAAAATTTGTATTATGTATTAGTCAAAAAGTGAATTTATGTGAATTTACATTTTCTTTTAATTAAATTATTCGGTCGCAAACTAAAATCAACGAAATTGTCACAACGTTTCATAAATATGTGATATGTTATATGATGCAGTGCCGAAAAAATTGCACTTCCATAGAATTAAACTGTAATAAAAGTATAATATATTTTTTATTAATTTATTTATTTTGTGTATTTTTTATGAATAAAAATAAAGTTTTAATATAAAATTACTTTTGTATACCAGACTGTATAGTTATGAATGATGGGAGAAACTAAATTGTAAGTAAATTCTTCTTATTACATTGCACTCAGTATTGATACAATATGAATATGATTAAAGAGGCAAGAAATTTTATTAATTTTTGTAGAAAATAACCTTGTTTAAATTACAATAAGTCATTTAACAATTAGAATATCGAAGCAGTTATAGTGCTTACAAGGAACTTTTACATTGTGGGTTTTCTTTACTACATTTTAATGTTCTGAAGTATATAGCTTCTAGTATAATAAAAATACTTCTATATGAGAAAAATGTATTGGTGTCTTGCATGACTGTTATTTTGTATTATGACAGTTTATGTAAAAATACAACACGTGTTTTGTCTTTTTTTTCTTATTACCTACTTACATACACCACAGATTTATACAATTGTGACTTCACACGTGAATTTTAATTACCTGTTCGCTACGTGCACAAAGCGCGGATTTGAAGTCTATGTGGCCAACTCTCGAACTTCACCATTATAAAAATCCATTGACTGAACTGACTTATGGTGGGTTATGAAAATAATTTCAAAATGGAAAATAATTATTTATTTTGATTTTGATATATAAAATGAAAGATTGTTTCTTAATACGCATGTTTCCATCAAACTCAATGGCTCGCTCAACCATTTTTAATACGATGACCTGAAAGAATATTACACGTCTATATCATCATCACCAAGAACGAAGAAATCCAGCGAAAAGGCAGTTCAGCTCCATTATCAATAAGAGTAGCAAATGTGTTCTGGTTAACTTTTCAATTAAATGCCAAGCGGGCCACCGTGAAATCCAGCGAAATACCCTCAAAGCCATTAATCTCCGTTGATTACCACGTCGGCGTCATTGTCTTCTCCTGCCAGCAATTGCGATCGCGGCCAGCGCCGCCGCGCGCAAAAATAACGCACGGCGCCAAGAATCACCCGAGGCTTGTCTCTGAGGTTCAACGACCTTGAAAGGACTTGACGATTAGTAAAGCAGGTCGGGGAATCCCCTGCTAGTTTCTTCGTTATTTTTTACAGTCGATGTATAGCGGCTGGATCGATCGACAAGCCCTTAATCTAGCCGATCATGCGAACGATTGTTTATCTTTCTTTGGCCGATGTGTGTATTTTCAAGTAGGTTTTTTCTGCGTGCATCGCGTTTATACTTGTAAATTCGACGTTGAGTTTTATGGACTGAATTAGCGGTTGAATGAAAGCTTACAATTAGTTTTATTTTCATCCTGTGGAGGATCGTTTAATCGTTTTAAAGTTTTACAAAATTTTCTATATAAGTGATAATGTGCATTAGATATATTTCAATTTATCGGACCTCTATATGTGAATAGTGTTTAATTTAATTTTAATATTTAATTTGACTCAGTGTAAGGAACAAAGTTAAACCTAACAAATGAGAAAGCTTATACATCCATTATTGCGCGACTATGTTTGATTTACCTCGTTATAAATGCCCGGCAATACTTCACGAGCCAAGGAAAAGTTTTCCACCCAAGTCGCACGGAAAAATAATGTGCAAGCGGTGTCAAATGGCTAACTAATATAACGAATGCCTTTCGCTCGATGTTTTGCGTGTCTACTTTCAGACGATTAAGTGCCACGTACGTATTATTGAGACTCATTTTACATCGCCGCTTCATAGAAACAGATATATATGCGACTAAACAAGACGGATTGCCACACGCGTTTTCGTGTTTATTTGTCATACTTATAGAACGTTAGTTAAATCGACGTTATGAATGAAATATTCATAGTGAAAACACCTATTAAGTATCAAGGTTTATCGAGAAATGCTACAAGCAAGAGAATTGAATTAACAAAAATTATTGAAACTGATAGATAAGTTTTTTACAGGGTAGACAAATGAGTTGCTTGATGTACTGTAATAAACAATCAAATGTACGTTCTATCTATATTTATATAAAAGTAATTCTGATTTCATTCGAATATTTTTATTCTTTCTTAAATGCATGCGATAAGTATAGTAGCTTGTGGTATAGTGATAAAATGAAATTTGAAATAACTTTTGGAACAATCATATACACTAGATATATCAAGTGAAAGTTCCAATTTCTTAAGTTTGGTCCAATATAACTCGTCTAGTTAATGAACAAGTGGTGCCACAAAATGTATGCGATTACGAATGGAGTGGAGAAATCTTGTACTGAAACTCTATCAGTATTAATTTGTGTGAATGACATTTGTAAAAACCTTAAATATTGCATCAAAATGAATGGTATAATTACAATTTAAAAATTGTAGTAAATTGTAAAAGTCATTTAAATTTCATTTACACCCTGACAACCGCACATATAAATTTACATCCTCGGGAACAACGCAAAACGCATGGACCTATTGAGTCCTAGAGCCTCGTTACATAAACATTCCGACACCTCCCTTTACCTCTTTTTCATCCAGGTGTCATTGTCAAAAGCTCATAGCGAGCGTTGCTCCGGCCAAAAGACACAATACACATACACCGCAGCTCCAAGTATAATAAAAGCGAAACCGCACGCGTGCTCTTATCGTGCAAAAGGTCGTTCGCGCGTCTTTACGGCCGCGAGTCAGCAATAACAATATCGCGCCCGTTTTACGAGAGACGCCGGGGCTCCTTAAAATAGCTCGCGTAATTCTTCATGGCCACTATATATGCTGCGGCTGTCATGATTGCCTGCGCGCGGCAGATTAACGCCGATAAGGGCGTGTCGGTGAAACGGAGAGTTGGCTCGGCGCGATTTCTTTGGCAGTTTTTAATTATGATAATTTTATCGCCACTTTGGATCGGGTTGGCTTGAGTCAATTGCGCTGTTTTCAGAATGAAGAGTTCGAAAGGAAAACTGTGAGATCTTGTTATGATGGACACGAATTTCTTTTTATAATACATTTTTTAAGGACATTTGACTGTAATTTTGATAATGTTGAAAAGTTCTTTATAAAATAGAGAAAAAAGTCTAATTTAAGCGATAAGAATTTTTATATTGGGTTGTAAAACGAAATGAGTGACTATAGTTTCCGTATCAAATTTTTACGCCCCATAAGAATACGTCTTAAATTTATTTTATTCCGCTTACGATTTCTTCAACAATGAAACGGTAAATTAATTTGAAGAATTATGATGGACTAGTTTTTTATACTAGAAATAACATCTTAAATATTTAGTCTTTACTGACAAATCTCCCTAACTCATGAACGCCGAAGAGGACGTAGTTGGACACTTGAGGAAAAAAGTAGGTTAAAGTGCAAAAATTGTGCCAAAACTGTTATCCTATAGGTGAAGTACCTTGCTCTTTATGATCTCACTATTATTTTTTGTGTACAAGCCCTCTAAAGGAGTGAAAAAGCGGTTAAAAATGCGTAAATTTGTATTTTTGAAAAAGTCTTGGACATAAACTGTATTTTTTTGTATTTGATTCATCTGCAGATGATTTTCTTTCCTCATCAAGATGTTATATTTCATCCCCCAAATAATTTTTTTCAGTACAACTTCCCTATTTTGCGTTACCACCCTTTAAAAGGGGTAAAAAATCGAAAAATTATGAAAAATAGTTTTTTTTTTCAATTGTCTAAATACGTTCCCTTCGGCATTAATAGTTCAAGGAGATGTGCTATAGTCGGAAAGATTCCTCCTACTACCTTACCGGTTTTGAATTTAACGAAATATACCAAAATAGAAATTAATTGTTGGAGAAAACTATGTCACCATCTCGGTAATGATGTAAGCATTACGTGGTTAAAGTTTCTTGAAATTCCATCCAACTTATGATTTTAGGAAAAAAGTACTTGGATTTATGGAAAAGAAATCATTGTTCTTACTTAGCTCATAATGTACCATTTCACAAAGTTACAGCCTGGAGATATTTAAATGCTATTGAGATAGCATTTCCACAAAGTTTTTGGAACATCCGTGGAGATGTAAAGTTTTTGTGGACACGCCATTTATTTGCAGTCTTTAAATAATAATGACCTGAAACTTTGTGAAATGGAAGATTATGAGACAAGGAAGTGCAATGATGTGTTCACTTTCCATAAATCCGAAGTAGTTGTTTTAATAGAATCAAAATACTGTAACGTCGGTAAAGTAGCACTATCACATCCCCTTAATAATACAAATAATTCACTTAAAAAATTTAAAATAAATAAATATGTAACTTAAATATGGGAACTGGGAGTATTTTAGATTAAAAGAGGACCCGCAGTTCTCGCGAATGAAGTAAATGGTAATGATAATCAAAATCTAACGATAATAAGATTAATTATATAACAAAATTGTTGATAAAATACTGTCGATAGTACAAAAAATCGATCAAGAATTGGGCTCGCAAAGGTATAGTGTTCAAGTAAACTAAACAAATAAAGCACAGTATACTCCTAAAATTGCACAATGGAGTTGTCTAAGCTTTATTTTCTTACTTATTCAAGTAGAATGATTCTAAAACGGTAAGAGAATTCGTTGTTCTTGTCTTTCCACCTTTTACCTTTAATTTTTGTTTGAAGTTTCTAAATTCATTATTTTGCCTATTTTGTTCATAAATTATTGTTTTGTCCACACCACACTGTATAAAACAACCGGTGCATAGAAGGTTAAGCAACTTTCTATAAGCTGTGCGCGTAAATTTGTAACAAGCAACAATTGATATTGAAATCAGTGCTCCCATAGACACAGTCAACTACAGGTATTTTGTAACGACCACTCGAAAGCCTACCTATACACAATGCATCTGTATTTGCAATCGGTCTGTTAGCAGTTAGCATTAATTATCGCCCATCAGATACTCAATTTCAACAATCACACGCACAGTGAGTACACTATAGGAACTAATTGACATCGCTCCGTCATAATCTAGATACTATAACCACAGTTTTCATAAAAAGTAGTGTAAGATGTATGTACTGCATGCACACTCTTCCTCCTTAAATCAGAATATATTAAGCACTTACATGTATATATATATATATGTGCGCTATTTTCGACGATAATGATCGAGCGGCTCGGAGTATATAGGTTTTCATCCGCGTGCGTTTACGAAAATGAGGATAGCAATTTCGCGTGTGTGCCTGCGTTGTGTGTATACGTGTGGTCGGAGTAAAAATCCATTTAATGCCTGGTGTATTTATTGCGCGACGTGAGCTGCTTACCGGTGCGTAGGTTATAATGTGTAGACGATGTGGTTTTAAATTGGGACGCGGAACTTGATTTCTATAAATTGAGGTTAGGATACCCAAAGTCACATCGCTCATGCTGTACCTACTTATTTGTGCATGCGCGGAACCTGAGATTAGATTTGAGGTGGTTTTCTTCCATTGATAATTTTGTCATTTTAGCAATGGAATGGCAAGTGATTTGGAGTATTGGGATTGAAGAATTGATCTTGTCCTTCTTTGTTTAGAGATTCTTGTAGCTATATTTCATAAACGTGTACAGAATCTTCTACCTATTGTCCGTTATTCAATTAATCAACGGTTTCAATTGGTAACAGTAACCAAGTGTTAACTGCGAGAAAATCAAATTAGGACTAGAAGGCTGATTAAGGGCATTCTCTGGCAAATCAATTTTAGATAGATTTCACAGGCCCACAAAAAAAAGTATGTGGTTCTGGGATGGAGACTAACTTTTTCCTTACATCAACATTACGGCTATGAATTAATCCTACGATTAAAGCGCTTGCTGCAGCTCTTTCTTTCTTTTGTTATTTTTTATTGAAGAGCATGAAGAGCATGAAGAGCATGAATTATCGTCAAATTTATATTAATTATCATTTTGTTGTCTACTTCCTCGTGCAGAACATTTATATAATGGTATAAATCCATTTCATTTAACACTGT
This sequence comes from Megastigmus dorsalis, assembly GCA_900490025.1. Classification (NCBI taxonomy): domain Eukaryota; kingdom Metazoa; phylum Arthropoda; class Insecta; order Hymenoptera; family Megastigmidae; genus Megastigmus; species Megastigmus dorsalis. The sequence goes on along the minus strand of UELU01140435.1, from coordinate 20,705 downwards.
GCAGCATGCTTTTAGCAACATCAATCTAAAATCAGTCTCCATTTTCTGAATCTTCCTTTTGCTTATTTCATGAAAAGTGTCTAACAGATAGTTTAAAAATAAACGTTAACATTGTTTCTGCATGAAATGATAAGTAGCATTCAGCAATTTCTAAAGGACTGAGATTTTTTTCGGCCGATATGAAGAGTCCGTAGTAATAAATGGTTTCTTGCTGATCAAAATATTTTGGTATTGCAGCTACTCTGCCAGTAGCATCTAAATGAAGAAAAAGCTTCTTCGTCGATGCTTTACAAACCATCAATGAGTCATCCGTTGTTAGATCGAAGGTGTCATTAACTTCTTTACGTTTTCTTCAAGAATATTCGACACATCAATTGAATTATAATTAATATCAGAAACAATCTGATTATCATTAATCTTTAGAGGGCCGGCACTTGAGGCATTTAAAAAAATGATTGTTTCTATAGAAAAGTGATCTTAAGCATATGATAAAGTTCTGCATTGATGTCAAATGTTTGGAGGTCAGTGGCCTTACGCCAAATGGCGTATCCCGGGCCTGTACGGTAAAGGCACATATTATTTGCAACAAAAATTTTTTTATACTAAATTCCTACGATATTTTTCAGATCCAAATACATTGGTAGTATTTTGAGGTTGAGGAGATAGCTGCTTATAAATTTGAGGTTAGATTTCCAAAATTCAAAATGACGTATTCAATATGGTGGTCTAGATTGTAGAAAACTAACAACTTTGTGCCAGTTTTTTTTTTTACTAATTTTCAGACATTCTATTATTATGATCTTTCCTCGTTCATATTCCATGTGTATGGGTTCTCCTTTAGACTCGAGGTTTAAGGGCTCGGACAGCCAAAAGAATGAGGAATAATGAATAAGAAAATAACATTAGTTACTATATCTATATACATAAGAAATAACAGGAATATGGAGGAATAACTTTTTATTTTTCATATATACAGATATAGAAACCAATGCTATTTTCTTATTCCCTCATTCCTTATTCTTTTGGCTGTCCGAGCCCTAACCCATTTCTTCCTAAGCGGCCATTTTATAGTCGATTATTATAATGTATTTCTGATTTTTCATCAAATTTAAACCACCATTTTGAAATTTTCCAATGGAATTTTCAAAATTCTGACTTCAGAATCGTAAAGAGCGGACAATTTTGCTTCGGAAAAGTGCTATTGCTTATTATTATTTTTTTTTTCGACAAATTTTTAGGTAAAAAACCAATCGACTGTAAAATGGCGGCTTAGGAAGAAATGGGTTAAGATGCCTCGTCCTACACCGATCCATAAACGCATCTGTTTCTGGTCGCTTATGCCTATGATGCAATCCTATGATGATAATTTCGGAATAACCATGATATTTAGATTGTAAGCTACATTCGCAATTTGAGTTTTCGTACTTAATTGTTTCTTCACTCTTACTGATTTTTCCCCCTACTGCTTATATTTCCGTGACGGGAAGAGTTATATGTCTCCAGAAATGCAAGTAATTTTACTCCCCATATCTATCAGGGCCTTCATCATTCCTCCTTTTATAATTACATCAATCTCTGAACATTGAGTCGCTCTGCTCGCTTTCATCCAGTAAATGCTCCCTCACGTTATTAAAAACTGAGTAGATCGTATTCTTTTGATCTCGCCTGGTTTCGTGGGCAGATTCGTCACGTTGGGTGTTCTTCCGTGCTATAGTCGCGTACTCTACGTCCTCGTGACCTGCGTTTGCATGTTACAATTTCTTCCGTGCTTCAGCTGCGTACTCTTTGCATGCATGCACTTCACTATATTCCTCCAGTGCTTTTCAGAATATACTACAACCCCATCACTTCCTTTCGTCTCCCTTGCGGCTTTCTTTCTCCTTTTGCATCTCTTTATTTTGCATAATCAAGCAAGTACAAACTACTTTGTTTAGGGAAGCCTTTCTAGAATTCAAAAAAGTGCTACTTTACCCTTCAGCATCTTTAAATTCTGTTTAAATGATTCTTCCATCGAAGTATTTAATTTAAGTGCAGCTTGTGCCAAAAATAAATTTGTGCTGGTTTTTTCAAAATGCTGACAAAGCTAGACATTTTATTTCTTCAACCGAATATTCTTCAATCGTGCATAATCTGATTAGATCTGTTGTCTGGCGTAGATTGATGTAACCATCCAATTTGCATTGTATAGCTCAAAACACAAAACTTTTCTCTATTGAGCACTTTTTGCTGGAAGAGATTCGTTTCAAATTAAAAGTAGAACCAGTTGCAGAAACAGCAACAGAATGCGAGCATGAAGCGCGTGCCTTACATGTAAAAAACTTCGGTTTTTACATACGTCACATCGCGATCAATACTGGAATGCGTCAGTGCTGGTTTTGGTTTTTGATCAATATCTAATCAAATTATTTAGTTATTTGATATAAAACTCTCAAGTTTAATAGATCATGTATACTACTTTAATATTTTTCTTCCCTTTTTCTTAAACGCTTCAATAGAAACGATTCTTGGGAAAGAATATAAGCAATTGAAACCAAAACCAATGGGTAAAGTGAGAATTACAATCGAATTTCAAAATCATAAGAAACAAAAAGTGTCAATTTACAAACAAGTTTTAAAAGATATATTATCTTGAATTACCTTTTTTAAAGGGTCGTCAGAACCATTTAATATTCTCTTTGGATTGTTTAAATTTATGCAAGAGTTCTTCAAGTCACTTTAATGAAATTTTACTATTGTTATTTTATACGTTTCCTAAAATTATTTTTAAAGTGTTATTACGTCTGTTCATTGCCAAATATTCTGTAAGCAAATTTTAAATTTTACTAACTTGTATCTTTGAAGCATTTCATAACTTGCCTTGTAAAACTGCTCTTCCAAAGGATTCAATTATTTAACAATTCCATATACTATTTTTTAACGGACTACTTTGATTGTTACGCCAACAGTGAACATTATGCGATTCTTACAACGCACTGATTTTTTGAATAATTTAACTTCACTTCTGCATGAGTTTACGAACAGTAAAATTATAATGAAAGGTTAATAATATTAATAAGCTTTGTAATATATATATGTATAAATATTTGTAAAATTCGCATTAATAGAAAAAGCTTCAATGATATTTCAATGAGTATAAAAACGTTCAATTGTGTAAAAAATGCTTCTCAGAATAAAATCTTTATACACTCAATAAAAGTCCTGAAACTTCAGACATCGACCATCATCAGCACAGCCCCTCACAAGAAAATCAAAGTATACCATCACGCAGGAAGCGGCCGTTCATCGCAGCGGATCTCAAGACTATAGGTAGGTGCAGAGCCTGTGGAAAAGGATAGAAAAGGAGTAGAAGAGGTGCGAGCCCCATAATCCCATACACAGCACATTAAAAGTCAAGAGTCCCCGTCGGCTCAAGGTCATCGCAATCACACCGCCAAGGTCGCGATACTATCGACGCCATGCGCTAAGCTAAGACGACCAGCAAGTCCGTTGCGTAATTGCACGGTGGACACATCTTGCGGCGCACAAGCGAGAAGCCGCTGCAGGTGCTTCTGATCTTTGCAAAGAAACTGGATTTCCCTCTATGTTTGCATGCGAGATGGCCGATTGATGATGTGGCGCTGATTGTGTGAGGGATGTGGTGTATTGGTATGTAGTAGTAAGTTGGTCTTGAAAATGAAGCGATAAAAATTCTATACGAAAGTAAATCAGGATTTAATTTCTACATAGTTTAAGTGATCTATGTATGATATAATCTCTTAAATTACAGAACAAATTCCGCTAAATTTTGGACGTAACTGAAACAATGGAACAGTCTCAGACTTTAATAATTCAAACTTCTTTTATGGTATGGTCATAGTTTAATGTTCCGTTACTTTAGTTTGGCTCAAAGCTTCGCCGAATAAAAACTTGTGTCGAATTTGATTCAGAATAATTTCTTTAATACAGCTAAATATTTATTCTGTTAGAATAAAGGTGAAAAAGAGGCATTTGGAAAAAATGGTATTTTATATGATAAAAATGTTATCGGTGTGAGCAGGAACCACAAAAACAAGGTATATCAGCCAGAATATGGATCAAAATATTATTATAGGCAGATAAATAGATAAGGTTTTGCCAAATTGTACCGCAACCACACCATTTGGCATTTTTTCGCATACTTAACGAGTTCAATATACAGTTATCATCAATTTATATGAATCCATGTGCTGCAAATACAGATATTTCAAAGCAAACGAGCCGCAGTGCTCATGTTTTACCAATTTATTTCAATTTACTTGAAACTAGACTTCGCACATCTCATTTCGCACTTTTTCCTCATATGAAACGTTTCGCAGGCAGCTTGGAATAGCTTAACGAGAAATATTTAGCATTGCAGAAACAACAGATCAACGTGCTAATCCTTTCAGTAACAAAATAACTGTCAAAAATCCGGTTTCTTCACATTTCAATTTATTTGTAATAAATATTTATTGATAAGATCGATCGTCTAACTTATGACTACACAGACATTTTAATAACCAATAATTGATAAAAATAAATAATGACCCTCAAAATTATATATTTATGTTATCTTTCAAATTCACAACGAATTTATTTCTCTTTCTTTAAAGAACGATTTTCATGATATTTAAAGAATCATCACCAACATTCGCAGATCGTAAACACCTCCGACTATCGAATCTGAGCGGCGAACGATTAAAGCATCAGCTGTATGCGATTTTGACGGCTGATCGGGAGACGCGCGAAGCACCAACAATGCGCTCAAATTGCCCATTAACATCGGGCCGCTCGCAAAAAGGTCCAAAACAGCTGTTCCGCTCCCACCCGCGGTGCGCGCCTGACAAACGTTTAATGAGAGACGCGCGCGCTCGCGCACGAGCAACTCTCTCATGCGTACGTACACCACTCAGCACCGGAAATAATTCAAATTAAACCCGTGTTCTCTACCTCTTCGCATCCTTTTTTTTTTGTTCACTACACTCTCGCTTCTTTCGGTTCGAAGACTCGTTGTTGCGAGCAGATCGGCTTTTTATTTCAGCAAGTGGTGCTGACTTGTAGAGGTTAATGGGATTTTTCTGTTGCTGAGGGGGGAATTTAAGAAAACGTGAAGAGTGTACGAGGTGCAGGTTATGAAGGATGAGCTGCTGCTTTAAATATAGAAATGGAGGAATTCGACTTTGACATACGTTGGATTAATATTTCATGCATTAATAGGGAATCGTCTTTTTGTTTCGTCGTTCTGTTATGAAAATTTTTACCTTCATTCGTATTTTCAATTTTTAAAGTTTTTTCGAATTAATATATTTACTTTCACTATTTTAAACTTAAAAGAAGTCATTTAAGTTAAATGCTTATTTGTTTCAGTGAAAACGAGAAAAGTTTCGTCTGAATTAAATTACCTGACTTTCCCAGTAGGAGGATCCATAATTCAGTATTTTATGTGAAATACTATTCAGCGAATTACCAAACTTGTAAGTAAAATAATTTTATTAAAGATGAAAATTTATCACTACTTTAAAGGGAATTTATGTTTCGATGATAGCGGTTATATAAACTATTATGAATATTTGTGTAAGAACAATCAAACAAATATTCAGTTCTTATATTAAATTTACTGAATGTAATAAGGGTATTAAATATTGGGATATGATGGGCCAGTATTCAGTAAACTATAAAAACAGGTGTTTATAAATATCAATTTGCAGAGGTCTAAAACTAATCCGTACAAGAAATTCATCGCTTATATTATCAATTTTCTAGACATATCAAATTCAAGTACAAGATTTCAATACAATCTTGAAAGTTGTCTTTTTTAAGGAAAATTTTATTGAAGTATAATATAAATAGTTTTAAACCAAGTTGTTAGATTAATAGGGTTATTCGTTAGAGAACAATAACATACATAGCGTGGACCTCGAAAAGAACCTCTACAAATATAATTTTGAAAAATATCATTCTTGTAGCACATACATAATTCTGTAATATCAGCGAATGCTCGCGATCCCCAACACACACACACACAACGTCTTCATAAAGTCGCCAAAATCACGCCAATTACAGGGTTCACAATTTTCTAAGCGGCGCGCCAAATAATATCATTTTCTATCTACACTAGGCAGGCGAGAGATAGAGCGCGAAAGATTTTACGATAACGGTATCGTTCAAAGTTCAACTACACACACACGCATACACACATACCCAGGTACATATGCCATAGACACAAGCACGCGCAGGAACTGCATCGATGCTAATTGATACGCCGGCGCCAGGCTGCGGCGGCGGCTGCGGCGGCGGCGACGATGATTATTTCTCACGCGAGTACAAACGCACTGCTCGCCCGGTTAATAATCCTGTCCCTCTATCTGTGTATATATACATACCTGTCTCTCTCTCTCTCTCTCTCTCTCGCTCTGGCGAATGCATAATTATAGGCCTCTCTGTGAGCTTGCATATACACGCCTCGTCGCGCGTATACACACGTTTGCATGTGAGCGGGAGACGCAGTTATTGAAACGGGCGAGATAAGAAGTAAATAGGCAGATCGATGCCGATAAATTAAGTAGAGGAGGTTGAATGTTGCATTGGCGAGAAGGGTGTTGCCTATATTGTTGCTGCTGCGTCTTTCGACATTCGGTTCGACTTGAGATTGCAATTGGAACTGGTGTTTTATTTTTGCCAACACTCGGCGAGTTTGACGCAGAAAAATAACTATATGTCACTCGCGATAATGCTTAAAGTTAAAATTAAATTTATCCAATACTTTTTTTATTTAGAGAAATACTTATTTGTTCTTAAATACCTTTTTGCAATTACAGCTATGCGTGCTGTAGTCGGATTCCTTATTTTACCTGAGAGAACCTTCCGGTTTCTGCATTTAATAAAATGTATAAAGATAAAGATTAATTTTTGGAAAAACTCTGCTACCATCTCTATGTGCTGATGTAATCATTGCGTGGTTCAAGTTGCATTTCATTCGTAATTCACGGCGATTTTTTCCCCGAAATTTTCCAGGACAAAAACCTCAGTGAATTATGAATGGAATTTTATGAAACTGAGATCATAATGTTTACATCATCACCCAGATGGTGACCGAGTTTTTTCCAAAAATTAATTTCTATCTTTAGATATTTTATTAAATAATAATCGGTAAGGTATGAATCTTTCCGACCATAGTACATCTCCTTAACTTACCTCTAAAAAATCCATTACCTAGTCAAAATTGTGCATGCAGTCTTTATAACAATATATTAGCTGTTTTTTATAAAAAAAAATTATTTAAAGTATAGTAGTAACTTTCTTTGAATTAGAGCGACGATATTTGTGAACAAATCTATAAGATTTCCAAACGAACCTGCAGAGTCCAAAGATGCGCAATCTCTGGTCATCCACCTGAATTAGCTTAAATATGTATATACAAATGAAAATTCAAATGAAACCAGTAATACTTGGAAATTTATCTATATAATTATAACTGGAAACGCAACTGGCCAAGTATCTCTGCCCAGTAAGAAGGCGACCATTTTAGACGTTCGATCCTATGAAGGCCCCGATCCTTGACTACATTCGAGTCCCAACGTTGTGAATGCCCCTTGCGCGTATCGGCTACACCGAGCCGCGAGATGAAAAAAAGGGGCAGCAGAAGCTAGGAGCAAATAAAAGAGGTGCGCGCGCGCTTGCAGCCCGGCGATAGCTGGCGCCAGCAATAATAATTCCACGGTAGCCATTACACATGGGGAGTGAGGCAGTGTCCGAGTGCGCGAGAAGCCCCTAATCGTCTCGCGAATCGTTTAATTGCCCGCTGTAACGACGATCATCGGCAAATAATTCAGTATAGCTACGGCAGCCGAGTCCCCCCCGGCACTCGAAGCTCTAATTACCTCCTGACAGTGTGTAATATCGCTCGCTCGCTTGCTCTTCCCAGCCGTGACTCGAAGCTTTTCAATTTCTTATGACGGCTTTGGCACTCGCGGTATTTATTACATCGCTCGTGCTATCATGAATTTCTTTGTTTTTGTTTCTGTTTTTTTTTCTTTTTATAGCAAGGAAGGATAGGGGATTTTGGTTAGGGTTGGGCGCCATAAGGTATTGCGATGGTTCCGACAAGTTTGAGAGGGACAACGCTGTGTTTGATTGGCAGTACTTGTATTGCAGATTTTTTTAGTTTGATTCGACTATCTACAGGTAGATAAATCAATGCTAATGGCGAGTTAGTATTTTTAAAAAGAAAATTTCAAAAAATATTTTGCAATTTGTAAAAGGAAGGAAACGGATCATAAACTGGTTAATATTTTGATTAATATTTTACATTCTAGCTCGAATAACATATACTTCATATATCTGTTAATTTCGCATCATGCGTAAATTTTCCTCGAAAACCGTATAGTGTTCTCGATATATCTACAGAAAATAATTTTAAAATTCACGAGTATATAAGGAATATTAATATTATTTGTTTACCTCTCCACAAAATATTTTGTAAATTTTTTTTTGATTCGTCCTTATTTTGGTAGGATAATTTCATTGATATTCTGTATTCAAATATTTCTTAATTCAAATCCGGAAAATTTTATCTTACGATTGATACAGTGAGCATTCCTATAAATATCTTTGTCATCGTAGTCCGAAACTTAAAGCTTAATCTTTCATAAGTTGCGCAGCGCGGTCAAAAAATATTCTACGCAATAACAGTACCTCATAAATTTTTCGTGTACAAGTGCATAAAACAGAATCTCGGTCACTATATACAGCGGCAAAAAATCCCAGACGAAAATTCCTAAATCAAGCATCGTCGACTGATTAAGCCATAGATCATCGGGGTACCGGTCAGCGATTAATTCGCCGCGGCTATACAGACTCGCATTCCAATCATCAGCTCGGCTCTCTTGCGGCACACGCGCCTGTATCCACCACCTAACGGCTCGATAGACCACATAACCCACAGGAAAGAAGAAAAGTGCGTCAAATTATGATTACGCGAAATCGGGTCAGCGGCGTTTTCTCCGATTCCCTCTGCACACGAGCTAATTACGGGAAACTATCTGCGCCACGATCGCGGCGATCTTCTCGCACGTGCGCCCTGGCTATATATGTACACTTGATTGAGATTGGCTTGTAGGTATATATTCGCGAGCTTTGGTGTTGAGCCACGCATTTAGTGGGATGTGCGCATGAGTGTAAACGCTGATGGCTGAGCCTATATGAATTACTCGATTTTTCGGAAGGATGTGTTCTAACGTAAACGATTAATTAAAGCCTTTAACTAATTAAACATCTTTACATTTATTAAAGTATATAATTAAAATGATTTATTAAGACACTTTAATATAGCTTGATTCTCAAAGTTTATTTTATATACAATAGTGCAAAACTGAATAGCAAATATTCTGGTTGGAATACCCATTATGATATCTCCATTTAGTAAGCGCATGCAACATGTAGACATTTTTGCAGATATTTACCAGTCTTACAATACTGTGATCACTATTGCGAGTATAGCAAAACTTGTTGCACCGATAAATGTATCAACCGATATGTATTTCCCTATCGAAGTCTTAGGACACATTTCTTAACACTTCTCTATTACACTATGTATGTAAACAAGCCTTAAATTACTTTTACACTTCAAGTTTTTGTACTGGCGTAGGCGTTCGCATTTGCTAAATTCTGAATAAAAATGAGATGAAAAATACTGATATTGTGCCCAAAACAGTTACGCAATAAGTTCCGCGTTAAATAATTTTATTGTAAAAGTTACATTACGCGACCATCATCAATAAATTATTAATCGAATACAATATGTAGTTTTCTTATTCTATGCTTTTTTATTTAAGCAATTATAGATATATTAGATCGATATTTACATTTTGGAGTTTGGTTATACCTCCTTAAATATACATATTTAAATTGAAGTCTTTTAAAGTTTCGCATCTGAAACCTATATGCGAATTTCATCGAAGTCGCAATAATAATTGTCACCGCAGTCCAACCCGTTATCGTCATTTTCTCATCTCCATCGCATGAAACTTCAATTAATGACCCATCGAAACAGCCAGACAACCAAAGTCACCCTGCACGAACACGAATGAGAGCAGAACAACAGCGGAACAGCAGCAGCAGCAGCAGCAGCAGCAGCAGCAGCAGCAGGGCACTGTCTGACAGAAAGTGAAAGGAGAGGAGCAGAGCACAAGAGGACAAGCACCGATTGAGATAAAGGACGAACGGCCTCCTTTTCGCCTCGGCGGACCGCGCCATAACACGCAGTGCATACACACACACACACCTCGTGATTCTGCCAGCACCACAGCTGACGCTCGTATCCCTCTCTCTCTCTCTCTTTCTCTCCCCTTCGCCAACACACGCTGATGCTATCGCGTTCGCGACCACGCCGATATTTATCGACTAGGAAGTCGTAAAGCTCGGATTTTTATGAACAGCCCCCGCTGACCAATAATGAGAGAAAGTGCGTTTCTGCGATTGTAATAAGCGCCACGCGCAGCTTGTCGATCGCTTTACTGCGACCGTTAAGCTCAAAGCTTTACGGGCTTTCGGAGGATGAGGTTTTTCTCGACCGCGGTTTATGCTGCTGCTGTTGGCGCTGTTGCAACTGACTCTCGGACACACCGGGGCCTTTTTGTGCTTTTCAGTAGTTCGATAGAAGCTGTTTAGAGGCGGTGGAATTGCTACTCACGTGTTTTTAATGTGCTGCCATGCGGAGATATGACCCTGGAGTTGCTGTTCTAAAAGCTTCACCTTATAATCTTTTAAAAGTCATTTCTAGTACACCGGGGGGATTTAACAAAATTTATCTAGAATATATAATATTACTGTTGTTGTAGAATAACAGTATCTACATATACCAGAGTTAAGGTAACAACAGTATGTATATTAGGTAACACTTGCATGATGAGCATTGACCAAAAGAAATACAGGGAATTTAAAGATATTACACATGATTTTTATACCATTGATATCTTTGCAAAATATTAGAATTACGTTGTTTGATAATCTCACTTACTTCAACTTCTTTCTTACATCTATGTATGAGGAAGCTTTCTAGAATTTTCCCACCATCAAATGCCAAAAAAAAAAAAAAACAATTAAAATACAATATTGGGACCCTGTAGGAGCTTATGAAATACGAGAGTAATGGTATGAAGGGTAATTATCAAAATTAGTTACAAAATGTAAGATAAAGTGTACGTTGCAGTAGTAACTCAAAAAGAAAAATAATCTCTTTGTAATAATTTACGATTCCTCATCCTGTCATTACAATGACTATCATTAATTTGCCAATTTGTACCTATCAATTCTTTTATATAGAATAATAATATAAAATGATGAAAAACAACGATGAAAGTGTTGATAATTTAAAGGGTACAAGGCATATCCAATTGAAACGTTAAAATTGGCGCAAGACAATTTACACGAGCATTAATATTGTGCAAAAGGTAAGAGCGCTGGTCACAATCGCTCGTATACCGAAGGCGTTACGTTGAATTCATTTCCTCGTATTCTTCGGATCATAATAACATCAGATTTTCCCCCTCGTCATTATTATTCAACCTCCCAAACGTAAACGATTAAGAATCGTCAAAGGCTCATTCGTGAAATTTGCTTAATCACCAATTGCACCGCGTGAAATTCGCCGACATGTCGCGTATAACACACGTCTGTACATGGGTACTTCCATGTCGAGCGTGAGATTTTATGGATTGCAAAACAGGAACTTACAAATCTGAATCTATACAATTTATCTGTTATTCTACTTTGTTATAGAAGCGAGTTTCTTACGCTTCTTTTACTTGGTTGACAATATCGACAAACAGTAAACATCGAAATGGAATTACTGATGCGACTTTGAAAAATAAATGAGAATCGCATTTCTCTTTCCATATAATACTTCTGTTCTTGTTCGAAGTAGTACAACAATAACCAGCGATAAGATGAAAAGGTGTAGCTAGGCATGTAACCTTTAACCGCATGACTAGTATATCTATAGCAATTAGGAATGTTCGCGGGATCGGGATCCTCCATGTAGGTGTACAGCTACACGGGCGCGAGCGCATCCTGGGTGTCCGCGTGTATGTATAGGGGAAAGCGTCGCAGGAGTACACACACGGACACACTGTAAATCCAGACGAGGTGATCGAAAGAGATCGAGAAGGAGAGAAAAAGGTTGGCGTGTGCTCGAGTGTTTGTGTGCGCGCGTGTGCGTGTGTGTCGGGTGTACGGGCTCGCAATATCGTTTGTCACCGAAATTAATGGACGCCACGGCAATATTTCCCGCGGTGCGAGAAATAGAGAAAGTTCCGCGTTTATTATATACACAGGTATACACAGACTGCATGCGCGCAGATACACGCGTAAGCGCGTCTCGCGTCATTATGCAATGCGTATATATACATATATACGTGCGCACGTGGAGTGTGTATAGCGAGCAGTCGGTTTATCTCTGCGGCGGCGGTGCGGGCGCGTCGGGACATTGTTTCGCACCGAAAGAAAGTTTCATCTCGAAGGTAGGGGCGGCTGTTTGTTTGTATTATGGATGTAATACGGCTCGGACATGACTTTTATTTGCTGCGCGCTTTCGTTTCTTGCCGATATTCGACGCTGATATGAGGTGTACGCCGTTGTGTGCGCGAGCGGCTGTTATCGGCGAACGAGGGAATTTATCAAGATGCTGGCGCGCACAGGATTAGCGGCTGCGCGCTTTCATTGGCGGACCAACTGCTGCTTGTACGGTAAACGATTTTTCGGCGGCTTTAGCTCTGCGTAGCGTGGATTCTCGTATCTTCGACAGGTACCACTTTTTTCTGGTGGTGTGAGATTTGCTCCTAGAGTTTCATAGGCTCCTAGGAGAATTCGGGACTGGTAGACAACTATTACGTTTTTAGACACTTTTGGGTAAACATCTACCTACTGAGATTTAAGATCTACAGAAGAATATGGAAATTTGAAGTGACTATTTACTTTTTTTCTAGAATGTGACGATGCGGTTTTGTAATACCTCGTATCGATACGAATTTGAAAATGTAAACAGTAAGAATCGAGATTAGCTGAAAATTTTATTGTATATATTCCATGATATCCTTGAAAATGAATTTTTATAAACAGCTCTTAAAAAGACGTATTAAATACTTACACTTATTTATGGATTATAAAAATAGGTATTTAATAAAAAAATTAATTAAAAGATTTTGTACTATAAATTGTGGAATTAAATATATATCAAGTATTGTATGTCGTTGACTTTAATTGTTATATTATATTTCACACTTTGAACAATATGTAAATTTTGTACGCCTTTTTTGTAACTGAAATGTTTTTATAACTGTTAAGAATGTGATTTTCTTTTCATCGTCATCATTTTAAGTGAAAAAAAACTTCAGAAGACTGAAATTATTATCAGTGTTTGGACCAAAATTATTGTTTCGTACCAACACTGTTTCTTTTTTTTTTTGGAAAAGCTAACACACAAGCTATACGCACTAGCGCACCAAACATCAGATGCAAAAAGCAAAACGAATTGCCCGCGTGCTGACTTATCCAGACTAATTACATTGCAAATAGTTTCGAAGGGAAAAAGGAAAGAAAACGTTGATATACTCGGGCGGGGGAATTATATCCAGCTGGCAAGATTTTCCGTCCGCTCGCATAACCTCATTTACATTCGGTGATTACCTAATTACCAAAGCGGCCAATGAGTAATCGCGGGTTAATCGATTTTCCAGCCTCTCGGTGAGCGCGTACACATGTATGTATATATAACATATATATGTGTGACAGTTACAGATGGCGGTTGGACGCCAAATCGGAGGCTCGATCTCGAGTATCGATCACTTCCGTTCGATTAATTCGTGCCTGTGTATATGTGTAGACGTGCTGCCCGACGACAGACGCTGATAAGGCCGCGAGAGAGCAGACGCGCGACAAGTCGACGACTCGTGGCCCCGAAATCACCGAGCCGCTGCTAAATGATACTTGGCTAATTGATGCGTACGTTGCTGTACGTGGAACACCTCGGAGTCTTTTTTCTTACATCGCTGCTCGCGCTTATGATGAGATCGACAATAATGATTTATAGGCACTGGCTATGGATCTGATGATTTTGTATTTCGCACGCACCCCATTATAGTATAGTGAGAGTTTTTATGCTAATTAAAAGTTTTGGTACTATTATATTATGGCTGTTTCTATGCATGAAACTGTTACGGTATCCAAAATAATATTATACTAAGCTGATAATTAATTATATAGAACGCATTGTTTGATGAATTACTATTGGAAAGACAGAAAACAGTTTTTGCGAGAACGTTTGATTATCCTATATTTCATCTTTCAAGTGTATATTCTACTGGAAAGAAAAAATATGGATCGATCTAAATCTTTACTATGATATCCTTATGGGTTTTGAAGCGATGAATCAGCCACCGGTTTTGCGTAAATTGTGATAATTTTTTACTGTACAGAATACGTAGTAAAACTATAGTTTTCAATGTATACATTGCTGGATAACTACAAAATGTAAAAATCTTTTTTGGAACCCGGTTAAGCCTTATTTTTATGTAGTTTGACGCATCAAATACGAATTTGTTATTATTGTCCACATATAGCTCCCACAATAGATTTTTAGTAAATTGAAAATAATGTCTAAAAATTACTAAAATATCTTTTCACGACTTGCACATAACCTCTGGGTCATCAAACCAAAGCGTCATCGAATTTGGATTGAGCGTATCAAAATATAAATAGATATTATAGTGGGATTTAATCAACCCACTTTTTTGTGCATTGGTGTCATTAGCGCTATAAATGCGCATAAAACGATTATATAAACGATTACACTGCAATTGATCGAAATTCGAAGCGTATGAGGCTACATTATGCACTTACTGTTACGGTAAGTGGTTAACGGTGCATTTGGATGATTTGTCTTGTTTGTTTAAACATTAATTTCGTAGATCGATTATCCAATTACACTGACATGCGTTCGAACCATCAAGTACTATGAGAAATGTGCATCGATTTGTAATTCATTTTTGGGACAGAATTGATTGAGTTTCAGGAGCTAAAACAAATCATCATAAAGGTAATAGAATGTAGACTAAATAACAACGTTGCGTATCTTACTATACACGCTAATACTTATTTTGATTTATTTAAAATTTGAAGTTGTGATATTTTTTATAATGCTAGTTTGATCGTATAAATATTTAAAGTTCAGCTACAGTTGTTAAAAAAATTATTATTAAAACATATAAACTGCTTTCTACTTGGTATATATGAAATCGACAGCTGCGAATGAACAAAAACAAAATGGAAAAATTGAATCTACCCAATCGCTACAAAAATATTTTTAATTTAATAGTTGAAATCCATTATTTATTGAAAATGGTTTTTCATGTTTTCTTAATTATTTTGCATAACCGTTAGATCGACATTGTAAACTTCGAGCAACGCTTTTTTCTGTAAGCAGTGATTTATATGATTCCGCTATGAGCTGTACACGTAGTATTTATAAAGTGGAATTTCCACTAAGTGCTTTTGAAAGTTCGAATTTTCCTTTCGTAAAATTCACTGACCATAATATTTCATCTTCGAAGCGTATTTTCTACTCCTGCCGTTAACAAATGGCATCGCGTTACGATCAAAGATACGTCGATTCTTGATATGCAATCTGATTTCGATCTTGGCACTCCCATAATTCATACGAAATACTTTAATATATTTTTAGAAGTTGCACAAATCTCCGCGTGTTTAGATTATACGGTAAACGTATCCCTCGATTTTTTTATTTGTTGTTAAAAACTTTTCAATCAATTATCTGGAGTGAAAAAATGGTTTTCAGCTTTCGATTTTAATGCTAAACTGGAACTAGATTATTTCATTTTGAATGAATGGAAAAGTTAAAGATCTTGTGCTTTTATTAATCTACCGATGTGCTAGAATAATACAATTTAATTGCAAGAAGTCATGTAACTTTATGTAAATATTCAAAATATTGTACTTAAAATTACAGTGTCTTGCTATGCTCGTCTTTATCTACTTCGATTCACTTGAACAGCGAAATCTTTGATTGATCGAGTTCTATCTAACTTTCCTATCCCAAGCGTGATGCCACATGTTTCAGTCCATTCGTCTTCTTTAAGTATTGTTAACCGTCTCCTTTACAATTCTTCTTCAGACAGAAGTCTGATGAATCATTGACGTATCAATGATAGTAATGATACTTTGCTCAAAATCGATTTGCCACCTACTTTTGCTTTCCATTTATTCATAAAGCAATTCTTTCACTTTCCTCAAACATTCATTATGTCTGGAAAGGCATCCGGGTAAAAGTCTGAAGTAAGATACAAGACATTTACCCACGCTTTACTTACAATTAGAGCAAGGTTCAAAAGTATTAATATACCAATATAATTAAAAAAAAAATTTCAGGGCAAAAGGATTATATAGGCTTGAAAGCATATTAATCTTTAATAAGCTGTAAAAATTAATTCCAGTTAGACCTAGAGGAAAATTGGGTTTTGTCTCGATTCGCTGGACTACAACTAATTCCTCTCATGCATAGAGTCAAAATAAAATAAAATCTTGAAAAGATTTAATGAATCTTTTTGCCAGAAAATGACCATCTTTGCAATAAAGAGGAACCCATTCCTTTCAATCTAAACGGAATGACATTTTTGCACTAATTTTGGGTTCTGTGCAGAAGAGGAATCATTAGCATTGAAAAAAAAATTATTATAGAATAAAAAAGAAATCTGGGTTACGGAAAAAATATTACACAATTATTTTCAAATCAATTTAGTATTAAAAACATCAGGTGTAAAATTTACATGTATCTTCAATGGAAACAATTTATGAATTAGTGCTTACTCTGGTAGTACTGTAATTTTTGCAGCACTGTATGTTCCTGTATCACCAATTCATCAGTTGTTTATGTAAATTTCTATACCATCACTTGCAGAAGTAAATCCACATAAAATTATTTCTGAAAAAATGCAGCACAGGACCAATGTTCATTGGAATGTACAACAAACATTTTTGTTTTTGTAGAATTACTTGAAACAAACTAAAATTTTTACATGTCGTTTGAACGTATGAAGTTATCGAAAATCTAATAGGAGATGAAAAAAGTAAAAAAATTAAATAAAAAGGATCATGAATCATCCTAGAATTATTTTACAAAGTGATGTAGTTCTAGTGAAATTTGATGAAAAATAAAGAAAAAAAAGTGCGCGGTAAAGTGGAAAAATTAATGTACAATTCAATGTAGGAGCAATTTTTAACATGTTTTACTGGGTAAACCCGTGTGATCTGCGGAAGTCGACAGAAATAAAGTGGGTGGATTGAATCAGAAATAAATCCTTTGTGCACAAGATGCAAATAAATATTTAACCTTGAGCCCCTCTATCATGAAATGATTCGTTTTACATATTTCGAACATCATATATTCGTATATTTTAACTAACGGCCCTTCCCAATAAATGAATATTTTTTTTTTATAATTGTTTGGCTTTTAAACTAAACAGGATTATGGCAACTCAGATTAATATTGGCTTCTTGAAACCAACAATTGAACAACATTACAAGAATACTTCAAGAAATTAAAATAATCGGTCATCAAAACTCATAAATAGAAGTTTCCGGTTCAAATTAAATTACTTTTTAATTGAAAGGCTTGAGACATACGGATCCTTTAGATCCAAGTTCTTTTTATCTGATTATAAAGCAATATTTATTTATAATTATAACTATATAATTATATATAATTATTTATATAGAATTAAATATGGTTCATATTTACTTGGGTTTTCTATCGATCATGCAGGACTACTAAACAAAAATATATATCTATAGAAGCATGCACTTTCAGTCGCATCAAATAGATGAGCGTGCAATTTCTCTGCGTGTCTCCCGATAAATCACATCGATCGTTGTACGGACTCTCACGTATGTGGTTCGGTAACGCGTGCAATACACAAAGTTTGCGCAAGATTCACAGGCGAATTCTTCCGGCGCGCGGGCGCCGAATTGCAGTGAAAGCACCGGTTGATTAGTATATGCGTGCACCCGCGGTTACGTTGGATTATGCGCGCGTAAATTGTGTGGATGAGGTAATGGAAAGTCGAATGTGGGACTCTCAGGACCACCGAGTGGAAGTATAAATAGACCGTCGTCAAATAATATAAAAAGAGAAAACTTTTGTGCCTACATGCAAAGTTAATAAAGCTTATTGTTGTTTTTGTATCAATTTAATTAAAAGATACTGAAAAAAAAGTTATTTTGAATTTTATTAATATTTAAACTGTTTTTGATACCAAAATTTGTTCTTTTCACAATTTCATCTTTTCATAAGCTAATCAAGACCCAGCAGACGTGTTGTCTCGCCACACTCAACATCCTCCGTCCTCTGAGACTAAGAAAAAATCCCCAATAAATTTCCGAGCTCGTTCCCCGCACTTGACCTCTTCCTTTTTCCTTTAACGCTACAAGCTATGAAGTGTCGGCGTGAAAATTGCGTGAATCGAGTTCACGACGTTGTTTACGAGTGGACGATTTACGAGTGCTTCGGGGTGTTTTCCATCGGCGCCGTCGCTCCGATTTCGTATCCGTTGTTCCCGCAGAACTTGTGGATTCTATTGATAAAACAAGGAGACAATGGGGACGTACTGATTTTACGAGTTCCGCTCAGTTGGCTATGCATTCTTATGTACATACCAATGCAACGGTAGTTGTCTTCTTTTTCCTTGATTTATATCTGATGGTGCCAGAAGTTGGTGTTTATAAAATTTGGCTATTATTTCATGCAGTAAAAAATTATTGAGGAGCTTTATTTTATAAAATTGAAAACTATTGCAGAGGTGCAAGATTTTATTTCCCGAAGCCATTTTTTTTTCGTTGGTGATATCATTTGATTTTTTTCTAAGTAGTGTATCAGTAGGGTATGTATGATTTTTTTCTGTCATTTTTAGAATACAGGAGGCTAAAGATATAGTCGAAATTTGTTTTTGGTTTGTTTGGGTATTATTATCAAAAACTCACACTATTCTTTAGGATAGCGATGAGTTATAAATTATTCGCTTATGGTATTCAGCAACTACTTACAAAAATTGTCTGGTGTACTTTTTCACATTTCGTTTGTTATTTGGTCGAGACAAGGACTTGATTTGGAATTTGTAGATTCCATTGCCATGTTTAGCTCATCTATATTGGAAGGTATGTCTAACTCTGAATTAGTATTTAAACTGGAACTTAGATGAACACAACTACGCAGAAATTGGGAATATACTTTGAGAAGCTGTACAGGATGTTTCATGATTGGACAGGCAAAAAAGGGATGGTTGGAACGATTTAATTTTAAAGTGTCCGATTTCACAGAATTTGACTAACCGGAATTCGAGCATCCAAATCAGTGACTATATGCACAAATCACAACGGAGCGTACAAAGCCACACGTGCACTTTTTAACGTTAAGCTAATGAAACTTTATTCTCCCAACAACGAGATGGAATGGAGAGACATACCGTCCGATTAAGTATAAATATCAACTGCAACAAGTTAGGCGACGAAATTAATAATTTAAGTAAGAATATTTATAAAGTTATATGTAAAATAAAATATTGTTTAGAATTGTGCATAAAAAGACAAAAAATAAGAAGTAAAGAATTAGAATATAATTTTATGTACCTGTTTAACCAGCCATTCACAGTCATACTTGCAAAGACTCTTCACTTTTTTTACAATCCCTTATCAATTGCATAATAATATAAGCATAATGTAGCAAAGAACATTCAACAGCAGCTCTTCCTTTGATTTGTCAAGGAATGTGATTCGAAAATCGGGTTTGGTTGTGAGAAAATCGAATGTTAAAATTAATAATTTGCGCGATGCGCCTTTCTATTACTATATATATACTACTTCCCTCGTCTGACGTACTGCCTCCATCGCTCAACTGCTTTCAAGCGCTCGACCGTTTTCAGTCATGTTTGTAAGCATTATTCACCAGTTTCGATACCTTTTATTGCAAAATGAGAATATACGTTTTGAAGTACGATAATTGAATTTTCAAAATATTCAGGTAGAATTGAAATCGGACTATCTGTGTCGCATCCAGAACCGCGGAATTTTCGAGGAAAAAAATCTCCGAGAATCCTGCATGGAATTTTATGAAACTGCAATGACATAATGCTTACATCATTTCTGAGGTCGTAACAGAGCGTTTTTTTCGAAATTCAAATAAAAAAATTAAAGTTATCTACCTGCATTATCCACGCATATATATAGATATACATGGTAATGTAAATCAAGATGGCGTCTCCCATATACGTAGGTAAGAGTAGAAAACTTTTCTTTTTTTTGTTGAATTTCGAAAAAAACGCTCTATTACGACCTCAGAAATGATGTAAGCATTATGTCATTGCAGTTTCATAAAATTCCATGCAGGATTCCCGGAGATTTTCTTCCTCGAAATTTTCGATCTTATCTATTTTGTTCAATACGAAATTACGGACACTACCGGTAAGGTAGGAATCTTTCCAAGGGTCGCACATCCCCTTAAGGGGACGTCGGAGTCGCCTGTTTTACCGGCATTAAGTTTTTCAAACTTTTCTACTTAAAAAATTAACCAATTGATTTGAAACTTGAAGAGATGATAAACTGATCACAAATAAAGTGCGCTCAGCCCAGACATTTTCCAAAAATCA
>UELU01140427.1:0-13245 GCA_900490025.1 Megastigmus dorsalis | reverse complement strand
GTCCACAAATATCTCCTTGAAATCGATTCCTAGTCACTCAAAGACTAAACCTGCGATAATCTTAGGATCATTAAGAACAAAAATACTGACTTACACCTCGCACTAGGGGCAAGCAAGTGAGTTTCTGTTAACTTATTTTGTTTTGTCCCCTATACAATTTTAAAAGCGTGAGTGTATTTATTGGAGTGAGTGTGTATTAAATGACTGGGTTGAGTAAATGTTCTTTTTATTTTTAAATGTTTGTAAGATAGATATCGACTGCTTTGTAATTTTATTTATTTGTATTTTTAATCTAAGACGCTCTGTGATATTACTTATAAGGTTTGAGACATATTTTAAGACTGATTCTGAGACTGATCAAGTTAGTATGCCTGTGATATCATAGAAAGACTGAATGCAATTTCCTATAAGACTGATAAAACGTATTATTGTAAAAGTTATTATCTGAAATGTATTGTTATATTCAATTGTTATGTCATTTTTATATACTTATACAAATAAAAGAATATCTATCTATCTATCTATCTCTCCCACTAAATCTGCGCAACCTTCCATCTTAGTGCGGATTTAAGACGGCGATCCTTAAACACCTTCTCGAGTTCGATCTTTAATCATCCAGAGGCGGGGCCTGTGGTCTTAGTGCTATATAGACTTACACCCACACAGGAGACAAACAGATGGATTTTCTATATGTTAATATATTTTGTTTGGCCCCTATACATCGTTTTTAAATTGTGTAAGTGTATTTATTAGTGTGAATGGGTGCATGTGTGTAATGAGTGAATGTTTAAATTTTAGAATACAATTGACTGATAGATATAGACCGCTTGATTTACCTTCTTTGTTTGTATTTTAAGATAAGGCGCTCTGTGATATTACCTGTTAAATATTTTTAAGACTGATTTTTGTATAAGAATGATTTTTTGTATTAAATTTTTAACTTATGCTGTGATATCATAGATAGTAATTGAGTACAATATTTATATAGATTAGCGAAAAAGGAAGACTGTCTTTTATATACTATACAACCATATGTACATTGTTAAAAATCTATTTTATATTTATATGCAAATAAACAAACATCTATCTATCTATCTCTTTCTCTCTCTCTCTCTTTCTTTCTTTTACTTATCTACTAACCCACACACTCTAGCTCACTCCCACTCTCTATAACTCTTGTACTCTCTCACTCTCTCTACGGTGTACATGTCCAAAACTTGCGTGTCTAGGAAGCGCACGCATTTCAGCGTTACAAAACAACTACCATGAAGATTTTATTCAAAATTTTATTCCAAAATATTTTATGTTGCCTGTCGTTGAAAAAGTATTCTGATTTAAAATTTCAAAAATTCATTAATTGACAAAATAACGATAAACCGACAAAAACTTAGTTACTCGTCGTTAAAAATATGGTGATTGGGTGGTTTTGGTAGGTTCTATTTGGTAGGTTGAATTCAAACATGGATTTAGAATTTTTCGATGACCAGCTGCCAAAATAACAGTTTTAATCCACATTCAAGTTCTACTAAGGCTTTGAAGTTAAAAAATAGTCATTTAAATGCCTGGAATTAGCTTTAAAAAATACTTTTTCATCTTGCATCCATTTTCGTACTTGACAGACTTTCTAATGACTCCGAAAGTGTTATAGTAGGTACATAAAAAAATTCATTGAATATTTCTGATTTATTTAATATGTGACACACCTCAAATCTCCTATCTAATATAATTATGTATAAGAATATAGTTGAACATCTAAAAAACTTTTTTAGGTTCGTGCCGCACACCCTCTCTAAAATTCAAAAATATGCAAAATCAAAATTTTTAGGAATTATTTTTAATCTGGTTTTGATGATGAGCTACTGAAAAAAAAATACTTTTTTCCCCACATAAAAGTGCATCATCATGAATTTTTTCAAGGTCGTAAGTGACTTACAAGGAGAGTCCACACCCTCCGTGTGATGAATTTAGCTAAGACTTTACAGAGACATTCTTTGGTGAAAAATATGACACATGTTTCTTGGCATTTGAGCTGATATGTCCGAGGGACTGTGTTAAGGCCCATTCTCTCAAATTATATGAAAAACCATACATTTTAAATGTTTTATAAAAATATATCAATAGGACAGCTTTTATTTGAATTTCAGAACAACTTTATAGCCCTTTTCATTCAAAAGTTACAAGCGTTCTAAAAAAGGCTAAATTTTGGGCCTCAAAATTTAGCGTTTATTTTAGTTGTAAAATGCGTCAAAAATTAATATGATTTTTGATCGCTCATAAGTTTTAAATGAAGTGTTTGATAGCTCGTTCCTACATACAAGTGGAAACTTACTATGTATACTTTCGAGATCTTTTTTGTAATATTTTCTTCAATATATATTGGCCTTGCAATAAAGATTTAAAGATAACCATGATTTTTCAAGGATTTTGATAAAATGGGCCTTAACTCGACCTGTAGGGTCTATTGGCACTAACGCCGAGACAGATGTTTCATATTTTTTGTCAAAAAATGTGTCTGTGAAATTTCAACATAATCCGTGACCCGGAAGGAGTGAAATCTTCTAGTTAGTACGCGAAAACAAAATATAAAATCTGAAAATCAAATTTTTGGTCGTAGCTAACCTAAAACTAGAGCTAGGGAGCTAAACTTTGGACTGAAGAACCATTTTTAAACAGCTTTAATTGAAGTATTTAAGGAGTGAAATTCTAGACAGGGTCAATTTCATATCCTAATTCTGCTATGCCCTTTGGAAACACAGTTTGCGTGGAATCACCCATATATAGGGTGTTAACAAACAGATTATCACTTTCGACGGAATCGGGTAGAGCGAAAAATTCTAAGCAAAAAATCATTAAGAAACTTTTCGATCCGATCAGTAATTACGGGGCAATATTCGATTGAAAATCAGTCGATCGCGTCAATCAGCGTAGAGCTATAGCTAATCTGTACTCCTCGTGCTCTGCTTGCGGCTATAGCTCTACGCTGATTGGCGCGATCGATTGATTTTCAATCAATTATTACTCAGTAATTACTGATCGAATCGAAAAGTTTCTTAATGATTTTTTACTTAGAATTTGTCGCTCTATCCGATTCCGTCAAAAGTATTAATCTGTTCGTTAACAGCCTGTATATAACCTTTGGTTTTCCGAATATTTATATGTATACTAGTTCTATATATGTAATTTATCATTAACCTATTTTCTTCTGGTCGCCGTCTAGCTTTCAGCTCCCTCTCCCTATTCTAAAATAATTTATTTCCATCCGCTCTATTCTATCCTCTCTCTATTTCTGTGCTCTAACGTATTAAAACAGATATTCTTTAATCGAAAATTTGATATATGTATCTCAACTTTAGTGCTAATAGACTCTACGGGCCATGTTAAGGCCCATTTTATCAAAATACATGAGCAATTATGATTGTCTTTAAACCTTTATTGCAAGGCCAATATATATTATAGAAAATATTATGAAATATATCAAAAGTATAGATAATACGCTTTCATTTGTATTTTAGAAGAAGTTATTAACTTTTCATTCAAAAGTTACGAGTACTCTAAAATAAAGATAAATTTTGGGCTTTAAAATATAGTATTTATTTCAGTTGAAAAATGCGTCCAAAATTAACTCAATATTCAATTGCTCATAACTTTTGAACGAAAAGTGCTAATAGCTCGCTCTAAAATGCAAACGAAAACTTATCGTCTATTTTTTATTTGTACTTTACGGAATTCTCTATGGTGTACATTGACCATACTCTAAAACTTAGGAGCTAACCATGGTTTTTAATATATTTTGATAAAATAGATCTTCACTCGGGCCCCTGGTGTTGACCATATTTTTTTCCATTCTTCTTTTATTCCACTGCATTTCTGCATATATACTCTGGTCCCCCATAACTTATTATTATTAATCGATATTGTTCTTTGTTTACTCTAGCTTTCGAATTCTATTCCTCAGATGCTTTTCGTTGCCCTTATTTTTGAGATTCTTTTTATCTTTGGATTAATTCCTAACTCTTCTATAAGCCACCTTTTGACTTCCTCCTCTTCTAATTCATTCTCTGCATCCCATTCAGCAATCTCTGTCATTGTCACATTGTTTTTAATTCTTTTTCTTTTATTTTATACTGTTATTTTCCTATAATTTTACATCCTTCTATTAAGTCTTCCACTCTTTCGGCTACCTCTTTGTTACCTTCGTCTGTCTGTTCCCTTTTACACATGCCCTCACTTTTTTTTTTACTTTTTTACCTTTTCCAGTATCGCCTTTGTTGATTTGTTATTCTTTTCTATATTTTCCTCGATACGTTCTTTATCTTCCCTGTCTTCGGTATTTCCTCGAGTACTTCTTCACTTCTTTTTTCAGTACTTTTAATATTCTATATATATTTTTATCCAAAGCTTTCTCTACATTTTCTTTCTTTATTGTCTTTATCTTTCTTTTCAAAAACTTTTAATATTTTAGCTCTTATTACACTTTAATTAGCTTTTAATTACTCTCTTTATTCTACTTTTCAAGCACAAACTTTCTACACGTATTTACTAGATGGCGGCCATTTTCTCTCCCCTGGTTCTAAATATATTAAGATCTGATAAATTGTTTCCTAGTCGATAATTATTAATATTATTTTTTAGGTAACCATAGAGAGACCGGTGCGAAGAGCTTCCACAAATCCATGGCATAATACCAACTTATGTCGTGAAATTCTAGCTATATTAAAAAAGTGTTTTTCTCATGAAGTAGAAGTAAGATGCCATTTATATAAAGGTGAGATTCTAATTATTTCAAACTTTATTAGTAATACACTATGCAAAAAAAAGTATTGGCGTTGAAAATTGCTGAACTTTGATGAATGATTACTCAGCTTTAGATCAATGTAGCGGAGCTACTTTTTAAATTAACCCATTAAGTCCGAGAAATGCCCAATTCTCAATTGAAGTTTAAAACTTATTTTCTACAATAAAAAATTAGAATAAAAATTCTAAACATACCTATTCTACTATTTTTAGGTGTGCTCTTTCGATTGGTGCAGTCAGAATTGCATTTTCATGACTCCAAAAAGCAATATGACGCATTCTAAATAAAAGAAGCACAAAATTTCTTGTGTTTCTTTTTTTTTGTGAATTTTTTTCGCATCAATAAAGTCGCAGGATCGAAGTCGTACCCCAACTAAATGTGCACACAATATTTGTACTTCAACTAGAAATTTTTGTTCCGATTCGGCTTGAAATTTTGGAGACTTTGTTCAGCAAACGGATATTTATTTAATCTTGAGCTGTACTGTGGAAAGGGTTACAAGTTGACAAACTAAACAAATGCGCACTCGGTACAAAATTTGTCATGCATCTATTGCATAAATTTTTCAAGGATGCATCCTCCTCTAATATATAGAACTATCATTTATATCATGACAATTATTTTACTTGCGTTGATCTCATGTTACACCTGAAAAAATTGTATCAGCTAAAAACGTAATTGATAAAAAAGCTCCCAGAGGCACATTTGTTTCAAAACATGATGAAAACAGTGGAATCAATTATATTAGTGTGCAGGTCTCTATAGCTTCATCAGCTACAGGAGTGACTCTAATGCTATCTTCTAAAAGATATTGTGCAAAAGATCATTTAAAAATACCTATTCATGGAAATTTTTTAAAAAACATGAAAAAATTCAGAAAAAATAATAAAAAGCATAAAAAAATTTTAAAAAATTTTAAAAATTAAAAAAAAAGTATAAAAAAGACTTACTGTCCACCTCCACGTGGTTTGAGTTGGAAATAGCTAACGGATACACATTTTCTCGGGATTTTGAAGCAATTTATGAATTTCGGTATGTCATATTGGATCCGCCATCTTGAATTTAAAAAATCTAAGCTCAATTTCATGATGAACGACCCTAAAAACCCCTGTATACACATTTTCTCAGGATTTTGAAGCATTTTATGAATTTCGGTATCAACCGTGAAAAACCCTGTACCTACATTTTCGGAACGATTATATTGTTATGTATGTTAAAATACGAACGTTATATTTTATTAAGAACGTCGCAATTAAAAGTACGACTCGCCCGGATGTCTAGACCGAAAACTGAAACCATAGTCACGCGCGGCGCATCCGTTCTTACACATACACACTCACACATATACCCAACGATTAACGCGCGATTTCCCACCATCATCCCACGATCGACTAATTTCGAGGAGTAGGAGTAAGTAGAATAGGGGATATAAAAAGGAGAGCACTGGGCGCGCGAAGAGACAGAAGAAGAACATACAAGAAGACACACAGAGAGAGGAAACAGACACAGAGGAAGCAGAGACAAGAAGACGTAGAGATTCGAACCTGCGACTCCGCATCCAACCATAGCACTCATCATTCGATCACAACACCATCCGACTTACTCCACCACCATACGCGACCGCGAACACCGAAAACCTCTCTCTCGGTTACGTACAAGTCCGATCAATAAACCTAGCCATTTATCAACGATCATTGTCGTTCATTTACTCGCCTTTCTTCACATATCTCGCTTGGCCCCCCGACCGAGTGTGAGCAGAACCGAGAACCCTTCACACGTAACATAAAATTTCTGGTGCTAAGTGTGAGGTTCTGTTCGTGAAGAAACGCGAAAGTTTTAACGAACTTCGAAAAAGCCTCCGAAGGGCCAAGTAAAAAAAAACGGACTCCCGCGTCGAATAAGGTGCCAACCAGCCCTTACACAGGAAGGAAGGACAGGAAGAAAGGATGAAAGGACTGTTACTTACTGCCATCGTGGGATTAGTCAGGTTAATAAAGTTACATATAAAGTGCATATATATATATATATATATTATTTCCCCGGGAAAGTGCGTGTGGTTGAGATCCACCAACATCAATAAGAATCGGAGTCAAGGGTTCGCATCCGCGTCTTATTTTAAATAATTTCGGTACAAGAAAAAGGGGAAGGAAGCCTTATTTCTATTTAATTCGCGAACTAATAAGTCGGCAAAATTCAGCCCGCTGCAAAAGGGATTTATTCAAACGTGCGCGCAATTTTCCGGATACCTAGGAAGATGAATAAGGAGAACGCGGACGCTAACGAAATTATGCCAACATCGCCACACACACCGGCTACTGCCTCAGCATCGGTAAATCAAAATCCCTTCGAAAATTTCGAGGAGAACGCATCCAGGCGCCTGTTAATTAATACGTAGACAGTCGGAACGAGCTTACATTTACTGGATGACAAGCCATTTTTAGATTTACGCTACGCTCTTACTGCAGCTGATATAGCGCTCGAATTACCTAATCTAGAACTCGCAGAACTCGCGGTGAGAAAACTAGATAGGGCCTTACTAGGACAATCGCCGAATATTACCGAGGCAGACATAGGAATTACTCGCAACGTACGATCCCATCTTATTAAATCAAGTGAATTAAGGCGAAATATCACCGCCGCAAGAGAGGCCAACGCGATGCAGTCTCAGGGCCCCGGAGCCATCTCTAAAACCCTAAATAGTCAAGCTCGCATATCAAGGAGTAATCGAATTGAAACACTTAACGAGCACCCGACGCATCAATCACTATCTCAATGGGATTTGCCGAGTGGAGGCCTTCCGCTACGAACTGAAGACAGACTCGACACTCTCGCACAGCGCGACGCGCGATGAGCATTCTTTTATGCAGAGACGGGAGACGACACTCATATTTCAGGTGTCGAGGAGGGAACGAGAATAAATAAAATAAATAAAACAACGAAATTCCTGCATCAATCCGCCAGATGAGTTTCTCACGTCAATATCCACGAACCGAACGACATGGAGACTCGCACTGGACCTTTTCATTACATCAAGCGCTGAACACTATACCAACTTTTGACGGCAACCCGGACATGCTCGCACTCTTTTGCCCAGCTGTTCGAGACGTAGTTCAAGAATTTGGGTCGCAATCGGAAAGATGGGTTTTGAATAAACTCGCGTTGAAATTTAGAGGTCGCGCTGCAGACGGATATACGACTCGCTTAACGCAATACGAGTCCGTCGAGAGACTCCTCACGGATATAACCACGCAGTATAATAATGTTGGCGGAGCAGATAAAGTGTTCGCCGAGCTCAAGATTGTGCGCCAGCGACCAGAGGAAAGTGCGGGTGACTATGGACTCCGCGTTCAAACCCTGCATAATCGTCTTCTCAATCTTTACGACGCTAATCACTCCCTAGTCGATTTCGAGAGGCATACATATAAAAGCCATGCTGACAAGGAGGCACTCGAAAATTTTTATTCGGATTAAGCGGATCACTAGGGCACCAAATTCATTCTACAAATCCACCAAGTCTGCGCGAAGCCATCGCAGAAGCCGTCATTTTCGAACAAAAAACAGGCGCTCGTCGATTCGACGTTGACCCCCAAGCAGTTCCATCAGCCGGTGGAGCACATCAAATCGAGCATCTCTTAAAGGAAATATCGAATCGTCTTGCCACCTGGCAGCCAGGTTCGCCCACAATTAATACTGCCACAGTGAGATTGGCCCCAGCTATCGAAGTTTGCGGTTATTGCAAGACGAGCGGTCATAAGGAAGATGAATGTAGAAAGAAAGAATTTGATATGAAAACGTGCGAATTTTGTCACATGCGAGGACATTTATATACGTCATGCTATGCACTCGAGAACGCGATAAGGAGCAGACAAGTTAGCAAAAAGAAAATTGAAGCGCCAGCTTAGCCAGCCAACGTAGCGCCAGTTGTATATACTCCATATCCCATGCAGCCGCTCACATCAGTAGCATACGCTGCCGCTCCACCTGCAATAAACGAACAAAATAATGTACACGGAAATATAAATCCTCAAGGGTACAGTGATAGGCGCGACAATAGAAATAGAAATAATAACATGAATCCGCATCGAAATTATGACAACAATCAGAGCCGAAATAATAACCGATACCCCAATGGAAATAATAATAATAACAATTATAAGAATAATAACAGAAACAGGAATTACGATCGCGGCCAAGGAAATTATAACTATCGCAAGGGAAACATGAACAACAACAATAATCGAAATAATAACGGCGATCGAGGTAATCCCCGGGATAATTATCGGAATAATTATAATAACAATAATAGGAATAATAACGAATATAGGAACCAACAATATGAGCGTCCTTTAAACTCGCAGGATGCTCGGTACCCGGCACCTGCGGGGCCGAGCAATCAATAAAGCAAAATCCCGAAAAGATAACATCTCGTCGGCAAGCGACAATAAGATTCGCACGAGCCGGACGTAGGCCTCCAATAGTAGATTTGGAATGCCCCCAGTTAACAAACGAGACAGGCCGATTTTACGCCGATATAGGGGCTGATCTTTCGATCATTAAATCTCATTGTGTAAATGTACAGGTACCAATTAATAATAACCATTTAGTGGCTATAAGCGGAGTGACTCCAGGGGAATGCCTCACCCTGGGAAGTGTTGATTTAGAATTAAGCGGCTTATGGTGTCAAGTCCATATAGTACCCGATGATTTCCCCATCAACACTGATGGACTTTTGGGCTGGGACATGTTTCTCAAATATAGCGGGCAGGTAAACGCTGCTCGAAAGTGCGTAGAATTTGGAGATCTAAAGGTGCCCTTTGTTCAAAACGAACGATTTTGTATTCCCCCTCGTACGAGACAAGTTATATATGCGCGCGTCAAGAATATAGACGAAATGGTAGGTTTTGTCCCGCTCTAGTGCTTAGGACCGGACATTTTATTCAGTAATTTTGTAGCCGAAAATAGACAGGGTAAAGCGTACGCCCTTTATTATAATATAAGCGAGAAGGAGGTGGAAATGGATCCACCCGAAATTACTTTGGAACCCTGCGAAACTATGCACGAGACATGCGAAATTCTCGACGCAAATAATGACGATATTGATGATGAAAGGAACTTTGAGCGCGCAAGTATTTTACAGATCTTTTCCGAGAATAAGGAAGACAGAGTGGAGAAAATAATAAAAGAATTAGATCAGGGGGCGATCAAGCTATTAAACGAGAAAGAACTAGAGCACGTAAAGGGATTAGTCAAGGAATGCCCAGATGTTTTTGGATTACCAGGCGAAAAGTTAAAAGCGACACATTTAGTTACGCACAAAATAATAACTACAACGGATGTTCCAGTACGAGCAAAACGATTCCGACATCCTCCCGCTATTGAGGAAGAAATGGAGCGACAAATAAAAAAGAATCTTGAAGCAGGAGTAATTAGGCCATCGCACAGCCCATATTCATCTATGATGTGGGTAGTACCCAAGAAAGGCACAAATAAGGAAGAAAAGAGATGGCGAATGGTCACAGATTTTCGACAATTAAACGAAATCACGATAGGGAATAGTTATCCGCTACCATTAACAACAGACATAGACTCAGTGGCTTCAGCAGTATATATAACAATAATCGATTTAAAAACTGGTTTTTATCCAATACCTATGGATCCCGAGTCAGCACATAAAACCGCTTTTCCAGGGCCATTTGGTCACTATGAGTATATCAGAATGGGAATGTGTTTGCGAAATGCTCCAGCTACTTTTCAAGCCCTTATGGATTTAGTATTAGCAGGACTACAGGGCAACGAGTTATACGTCTACGTAGACGACATCGTAGTATTCGCAGCAGCATTGGAGGAACATGGAAAGAAATTTCGACGCCTCATGAAACGGCTCAACGACGCAAATCTTACAATCGAGCCTAACAAATGCCAACTTCTTCAATGAGAGGCAAGTTTCTTAGGCCACATAGCAGGAGGAGGAAAAATCAGGCCAGATCCGAAAAAGATCGAAGCCGTCCGAAATTTTCCAGTACCAACGAACAAAAAGAAGATAAAATCATTCCTCGGTCTCGCAGGATATTACAGGCGATTCGTGAAGAATTTCGTGAAAATAATATGCCAATGTCAAGTCTTCTACGAAGCACTAGCGACTTCATATGGGGCGAAGAGCAGCAGAAATCCTTCGACGTCTTACGGGATATTCTATGTAAGGAACCAGTATTGGCTGCCCCTAACCTAACTCAACCATTTATAGTGACGACAGACGCCAGCGATTATGCAATTGGAGCAATATTGGGACAAGGAAAAATAGGTGAAGATCACCCTTGTTCGTACGCATCACGATGTCTGAGAGGACCCGAATTGCGATACTCAAAATATGATCGAGAGTTACTAGCAATCGTTTTCGCCAAGGATCAATTCCGTCTATTTTTGTACGGAAGAAAATTCACAGTCGTAACGGATCATGAGCCACTGAAACATTTCTGCAACAGCAAAAAGCCCGATTTAAAATTCAATCGCTTAAAAGCTCAATTGCGAGGTTATGAATTTGATATAATATATAGACCCGGACCTCGCAACGTGAACGCCGACGCTCTTTCACGCAATCCAGTATTGTACGACGGAGAAGAGGATCCAGAACGACCTAAGACTGAACTATATGAACTAGCAGATAAACACGAAAGGGAAGATAATTATAACGAGGATGATCCGCCTGCGAAAATACGATATTTCCTACGATCAAAGAAACAAAATCGGGAAAATCCAGGAATAACAGCAGCAGGTACAGAAGGAAGACTTACATCAAGCACAGAAAATTCAGGAAATCAACAAAATATCTATCGATTTTGTAGGACCCAAAGAACCTACGGAATTAGGAAATCGATACATTTTAACAATGCAATGTAACATCATTAAATACTGCATTCTAGTGCCAGTCCAGCACGCTACCGCCCAAGAGGTAGTCCAAGCCATGATCAACAAATTCATTAGTTATTTTGGCCCTCCAGCTACCTTGATCTCGGATCAAGGGCAGCATTGTATGAACAAAATGCTTGAGGAATTTGCAAGAGTGTTCAAAATAAATAAATTTTGTACAACTCCATATCATGCTCAATCCAATGGAGGCATTGAGAGAATGCATCACACATTAAATGAGTATTTAAAATTTTATCTGGATTCATGCACGCAGTGGGATACATTGTTGCCGTTGGCACAACACTCATACAATGCAACCGTCCACGAAGGATTAGGTTACACGCCACATGAAGTAGTATTTGGACGACGAGCTCGTACGCCTTCGGGCTTTCCACCAAGAGAGCATTTACTCACGTACGACGAATATTTAGTAGATGCCTGCATCTCCATATCACAGTTACGCATCCTAGTAGCAATGAATTTAACGCAATCCAAATACAGGTCAAAATCTTATTATGACAAAAAACAGAATGTTCAGCATTTCAGAGAAGGGGAAATGATTGCGATAATTTTAGGTACAACTTAGCGTAGGAATTACTCGTCCTGAAGACATTAGTCCAATTATATAGCAAAAAAAAATTTTTATTTTATGGCAATACGTTTCTCTGCGTCTATACATATATATATTTATATATATATATTTATATATCTATAGATATATATATTTTTTTTTGATTATGAAATTAATCAACAATTGCATTGTGCATTACGGTAAGTCTATTCTCTCGCGGCGTCTGAGGGCCGCGGAGAGAATATAAGTCCTTGCGTTCCCTTACTGTCCAAAGTGTAATTAATATATATATATTATTTTATTTAGGGGTCTATGTATGTATATATATATATATATATATGTATGTGTACTCTAATTGTATAATAACCTAAAACCCCACAACCCCCGACCCCCAATGTTGTTCGCCTGCGGCGCCCGCTTCTAATAGTGCAGAAATAATTATCAAAAAATATAAAAAAAAATTTTTTGTGTGTCAGCACAAGTGCCGTTAAAATACTGAAGAGTCCGCATAAGTACTGTTGTACTACAGAAAAAATTTTGACATTATGTTGACGTCCGCATAAGTCCGTCTGTATCAGCACAAGTGATGTTGCATGTTGAAAAGTGTCAGCATAAGTGACCTTTTATATACGTATGTATATATATATGTATATATATATATATATATTAGATATATACAGGATGATTCAATACCATCGCATTTGGTATATACCATTCGATAGATCGCGAAATTCTAAGAATGACATAACTTTCTAGTTTTTCGATCTGACAAGTAGTTTCCGAGATATTCATTACAAAAAGTTTGTAAGATGAGCCAATCAGCGGGCAGCGGGCGGCAGAAGCGGCGGAGAAAGACAAAAAGGAAAAGCGCGAAGAGGTGGGGAGGTGCGCCCGCCAGGCTCGTCGCTCGCGGTCGCGCGTACGCTTGCACCTTGCGCGAAGCGACAAAGACAATTGAAGCGCTAACTCATAC
>UELU01140425.1:0-13013 GCA_900490025.1 Megastigmus dorsalis | reverse complement strand
AATCACCATAACCTCTAAAAAATGGCCGAAATGACATAAAATTTTGTGCATTCCGGAGTTTTCGTGTATATCTTATAAAAAATCGAATATTCATGCGGTTTTCCCCATAAAAATATTATTTGACGTTACATTCAATATTAACGTATACACCTGGTCTATTTTTACATGTCTGGTTCAAAATGGCGGCCAATACGGAGGTCAATATGGACAAATTATGACTTTTTTCGCAATTTTCGTTTTGAAGGGTGCTGAATATGTTCGTCACCGTTGATTTTGAAGATGGTGACAGCTTTAAAAAGCTTCCAAGATGGCGAATCCAATATGGCGGATATAAAGAAAAATCTTCGCGATTTTCAAATGTAAAATTTTTTTTGTTTTCTTCGTAAAATTTTTAGAAATATTTTTGGTATTTTACTGTTCCTTTTAAAAAAATCCCTGAATTTCACCTTTACTTTGACAACTATTTTACGAATATAGATTTAGTTCTACATTTGCAGAAACTAGGCTTGAAATGTACAGGTACTGTTAGAGAAAATCGTATCAAAGAAAAAAATAAACTTGATAAGGAAGCTCCAGGAGGTACTTACGTTGTAAAGTATGATAAAAACAGTGCCATCAATTACATTACCATAATGGATTCAAAGCCAGTTTCAAAAGTTTCAACTGCGGCAGGTGTAACTCCATTATTACCTTCAAAAAGATATAGTTCAGAGGCACATTCTAAACCCGAAGTGCCTTTCCCACAAGCTTTTCATCTCTATAACAAATTCATGGGAGGCGTCGATCTTCACGACGGGCATTCTAATAACGTACTCCCAAGCATTCATTCGAAAAAATGGACTTGGGTCGTTCTTATTAGACTCATGCAGGCATCTATAACGAACTCATTCGTGATATACAATGCCGCGATGGGTGAAAATGGAAAAGATGGGATAAAAAAATTTACAGTTTCTATTGCTAAATATTACATCCAAAGAGGTCAGTCAAGACGACTAAAACCACATGAAAATTTTCCCAATACTAATCACTAATATGCATCACGAAGATATTACTATTATATATATCATATAAAAATCAAACATTCAATAGATACCGAGTTAACCTAAAATTATTTCTCGATAAGTCGGCACCTCGCGTAAAAATTACTATAATAGTATTTTTAATTAGAAATTTTATATAGATAATATATATTTTTTTTTTTAATAATATTTTTATGGGGAAAACCGCATGAATATTCGATTTGTTATAAGATATACACGAATACTCCGGATTGCACAAAATTTTATGTCATTTCAGCCATTTTTTAGAGGTATGGTGATTGAGGTAAGATAAAAAAATTTTCTTGTCAACTTTAACTATTATGATCACGATTGATCGCATTTCGAATTCAATCCCAATAACCTTTCATCTCGAAAAAAAATCTTAAAAAAAAAATTGCCGTTATTTCGCATTTTTTTTCTTTGAATCCGCCATATATTTTTTCAGGGCTTCCGAAATTTGACCCCGGAAATCAAAATAGCATGCCCAAAAATAGTTGGATATGCTATTGTGATAAATATTGACTCGGTTTTTCTTATAAAGTTTGGAGCTCAAACATCTATGTCAAAATCTGCGTTATTTGGCGTTAATGGGTTAAAGAACATATAAAAAATTATAACTGCTAAATTGTAACAGCGCGCGCTCCTTTAGGAAAATTTTACAACTTGATCACATGTTACCATTCGCGCTTTTGATTAGATCACTAATCAATATCGATTAAACTCACCCATGGTAAAACAGGTCACTTCTCTAGCATAAGAAAAAAATGAGTCAATACCAATGACTGGTCATATCTATGACTATCCGCACTCAGATATACAGTCGAGTTCATATAAGCAATACATATATATATATATATATTTCGATAGTTTTACGATACTTTATAAGTTTCATACGGGTAGATGTTGCGTATTTCTTAAAATACAAATGGGCGGAAGGAAATTCCTTGTGAAATTTCTTATAATGCCTGCGAATCTCTGCACAACAGTAAATGTCTGACTATCTAAAGATTATACGCATTTTTATTCTTTTTGTTATATTTCAGTTCTTATTTTAGTCTCTCGAAACCTTAAACGAAACCCAATAAACAATAGTCCCCTTTTTTATTAGCAAACGAAAAACAGATGCCTGGTTGCATATTAAGGGGGTGTCAAAGTCCTACAGTTACCACTCAAACTGTTTTACCAATCGGATATGAATAATTAGTAATAACTAAATAAATAGATAAAATTATGCAAATCCCAAATACAGGTGCACTTCGTCTATTAATTATCTATCTTCCAGCAAAATTTCAAGTGAA
This sequence comes from Megastigmus dorsalis, assembly GCA_900490025.1. Classification (NCBI taxonomy): domain Eukaryota; kingdom Metazoa; phylum Arthropoda; class Insecta; order Hymenoptera; family Megastigmidae; genus Megastigmus; species Megastigmus dorsalis. The sequence continues at coordinate 10,675 of UELU01140425.1, read as the reverse complement.
TATTTCAACGACACCTTCAAAAATTTCTGCACCGAAAAAATAAGTATTTGCATCGAAATGAGTGCGTTTTTTCGGTGCACAAAATTTTTAAGGGTGTACTTGAAATATTTACTTGTAACTTTGCCAAGTGATAAATAATTCATAGAGGTAGTGCACCTGTATTTGGGATTTGAATAATTTTAAGTATTTGTTTAGTTATTATTAACTATCCATATCTGACCGATAAAACAGTTTCTGCCTTACCAACCTGATATTCAATAATTCGATATAGATAAATAAATACTTGAAATTATGAATATTCCAAATACAGGTGCACTAGCTCTAAGAATTATCTATCATCTGTTTGAAGTATTATAAATATTTCAAGTACACCCTTAAAAATTTCTGCACCGAAAAAAACGCACTCATTTCGATGTAAATACTTATTTTTTCGGTGCAGAAATTTTTGAAGGTGTCATTGAAATATTCACTTGAAATTTTGCTGAAAGATAGATAATTAATAGACGAAGTGCACCTGTATTTGGGATTTGCATAATTTTACCTATTTATTTAGTTATTACTAATTATTCATATCCGATCGGTAAAAAAGTTTGAGTGGTAACTGTAGGACTTTGACACCCCCTTAAGACGAAGTGATAAGAGGCAACGCTCATACACAAGCGATAATATTAATAAACCGAGAAGAGCTTTTCAATATATATAATAACTAATAACAATGTCGCACGAGATGCACCCTACACGGAGAAAAATGTGCTACTAATCTAGTAGCAGTCCGGCTGCTACTAAAATAGTATCAGACCTCTGCTACTAAATCAGTGGCAAAATGCTACTGTATTTGCCGCAGCGTGCCGCAGTATTTCAGTTGCAGACACTCTGCTACTACCTTAATAGCAGAGCTGCTGTAAAATTAGCAGCAAGCTGTTACTAATTCGGTGCGTAAGAGTCTCTTGTAACCCCACTCCACCGCCACGCACCGCCCCTCACCGCGTGGCCCTGCGTGGCGCGTATTCCGTTAACAAAGAAATGTTAAGGTTGAAAGTTTTATTTGCTTATATCTCGAGAACGGCTTCGTCGCCGAGAAAATGGTTTACACCAAACGAAAGAACGTAAAATTTTGCATTGGAAACGGTTATTTACTTGATTTTGATGAGTGTAAAGTTTCGAGATAATTAGTCGAAAAGAAATGGCGCCGATTCAAGCTATCCTAAGCCCTTCAGTGAGTAAAAAAGTTTGTATAAGTTCCATACCTATAATGTCAATTTGTGATGTTGCCTGAGAGCGTTAAAGCGCGTGCACTATCGTTTTGCCGATTCGTGCGACAAGGGTTCGATTCTTGTCACCGGCAAATTTTTTTTTTTATATAACTTTTTTTCTACAATGCATTCTATAGTTTTATTGTGTCTTTTTTTCTCTTCCAAGCGCTGTTTGGCTGCTTTAGCTTCGTTGACAGCTTTTGCGATACCAGCGCCCCCACCAGCCAGTGCACCCACTGATCTTAGACCTGCGAATAGCGGTATGAGAGAAGGTAAAGCTCCGCCTACTTTAGGTGAAACTGGCAGAATGCGTGGAATATTAATTTTTTCTTTACCACCTGCCTGTTTGACTGCACTGCGAGCTTTCTTCAACGCCGAGCGAATAACTGTTCGGGCGCATTTGCTCGGCGCTGATTTGAAAGAAGCAGCTTTAATTACTTTATTCAATGTTGTTTTCTTTCTCTTCGACGTCTTCTTCCTCATACCCATACCTAGCTTTGATTTTAATTTCATAACTTTATTAATAGCGTAAGCAGCTGTCTTTTCACCAAAATTAGCGTCCTCAGCGACTGCGCGTTGCCGAGCTTTGTCGGCTAGAACTCTGACAGCGGTGTTCCTCATCTCGACTTTCTCGCGATTTTGTTAGTAAGCGATATCGTGCTCCTTGCAGGCTGCGTCCAGAGGATTTATTCCAGGGTCTCCACGAGCTAAACGTTTGGTTAATTTGATTCCTGGTCCGCAGTATTGATATCCAGGTATGTGAAGTTCGAATGGAAGTTTGTTGATTATTTTGTTGAGCAAACCACGTCCTCTTCGACGTTTGTATACGATCATCACTGTTCGAAATACTGAGTACGACTGATGCTCGAAGCTATATAAGAGCCCTATTTATAGCTGAGCGGTCAGTTGCGCATTAGATATCGTGTCGAAAGCATGTATTTCAAGGAACAACAAGTCAAGCTTCCAATAACGAATTTTGACGTTATTGTCGAGCAAGATCGAAGAGCTGAACGACATGGAGACTTACTACCCGATAGTATACGAGCAGTCTTTTGTGGTCCGTCGAATTGTGGAAAGACGAATAGCCTGCTCGCTGTCATTACTCACCCCAATGGTGTGAGATTCGAGAACGTATACGTTTATTCGAAATCTCTGAATCAACCAAAGTATAAAATGCTACAACAGCTCTTGGAGACTATAGATGGCGTGCAGTACTTTCCGTTCAGAGAACACGATTAAGTGATAGATCCCGAACAAGCGCTCCCCAATTCAATCATGATATTCGACGACATCGCTTGCGAGAAGCAAAATAACGTCAGAGCTTTCTTCTGTATGGGTAGACACAAGGGTGTAGATTGCTTCTATGTCCTATGTCAGACCTATGCTCACATTCCCAAACATCTAGTTAGAGATAACGTAAATCTATTGGCAGTATTTCGACAAGATGATGTGAATTTTAAACACTTGTACAATGATCACGTGAACTGCGACATGACTTTTGTGCAGTTTAGAGATTTCTGTTCAAAATGTTGGCGAGACGACAAGTATGGATTTATAGTGATCGACAAGGATAGACCATTCAACGATGGTCGTTATCGAAAGGGTTTCGATTGTTTTGCTACAAATATAGCATCTGCATAAGTTTGAAGGATAGTCTATCGTTGAACGTCAAAGTGCTAACATGATGAATGACATACAACGAGAGAAGAATGTACTTAGTCAACTCGTGAAAGCTCGCGATGCGATTAAACGCAAGTATAGATTATTAAAGTTTGGAAGAGATACTACCGACAAGATTTTAAGTGATACTTTCAAGCCGATAATCGATCCTCTCCAGGATATCGTTACCGAGACAAAGAAAAATCGCCCCATCGTTCCTAGTAAGAAAGAAAGAAAAAAACATTATGAAAGTTGCGTTGATTTTACTGATAACGAAGACAATGCATTCAATAGCACTCTACAGAACGATACTATACTGGCTCGCGAAACTTCGTTTGAAACAGCGGCTAGTGAGGATGATGAAGAGGACTATGTGTTGCTAGATAAATATATTAAAATGCTAAATCATGATCAGAAGCAATATCTAGATAAAGTTTACGGAGTACGCAAAGAAAAGGGTACATTTATTATTGGTAATACACCTATCTACTTTGAAGGTGACAAGGTCGTGGTGAGCGGTGTAAAATATCCCAAAACGAATGGACTGATGGAGCTACTCGTTACGAAACAACCCAATCAAAGTGAAGTGACTTCCATCGATCTCGAAAATTATCGCGAAATTCTAGAAATATCGAGTGCTCACAAGAAGAGATTCAACAAGGATGAGACTGTTCGAGCTCACAATAACAACAAATTCAACAAGATTGTTGGACCAATGTTTAACCTTGTAAAATAGTCCAGTGCAGGAGAATTTTTGAAAGAAGTTGGATCGCTACTTCGATATAAGAAGAAAGAAGGTGGCTCATTACCTCGATATAAGATCGGTAAAAGAATCGCTGTTGCAATGGATTACGTGTACTGGGATGATCCGAACGAACTGGTAGACTGACTTCGATTGCTCGTAGCCTAGAGATCAGCTGGAAATCAAAGTCATACGAATGAAATCCATTCGATAATCGAAGAGCTTCGCGAAGCAGGCTATATATATTAAAGATTTTCGAGTAATGTATTCATTTGAAAAATGAGCCTTGACGTGTTCGGACGTAAACTTGGTCGGAGCGAGGATACTCGCGGTGCTCCCGGTATCGGCTATAAGCTCACCAACGATGGTCATTACGATGTGGAAAATAAGCGATTATGCAATGTTGCAGTGGCTCAACATTGATCAAATGCCGATAAAAATGAGTACTGATATACAAAATATTGGAGATGAAATGCATGAGAAATTAAAAAAATTTATCGATGATATTGAAGTAGCGGGATTGAAGGTTGAAACTGGTAGTTCGGTGCTATAAATACAGCTGCATAGTTGTATTACAGTTATTTGCGCTATGACTATGCAACGACAGAGATTGGTGGAAGAGCTGCACAAGCCTGCCAGACGCAACTATCCGCGTCGCGAATTTGATATGCGCGGCGTGGATGAGACTTGGCAAGCTGACTTGGTAGAGATGCAGCCTTACGCCCGAGAGAATAAAGGTCATAGATACATGCTCAACATCGTTGATGTTTTCTCCAAGTATGCGTGGGCCGTGCCTGTAAAGACTAAAACCGGCAAGGATGTAGCAGCAGCTATGAAATCTGTATTGATCAAACATCGAGTACCAAAGAATCTTCAGACAGATAGAGGCAAAGAATTCTACAATACCGACTTTCAGAATCTTATGCGAAAGTGCAAGATAAATCTCTACTCAACCTACAACAATCTCGAGGCATCGATATGCGAACGTTCCAATCGCACGCTAAAAAATGTAATGTGGAAAAAGTTTAGTCTGCGTGGTAATTACAAGTGGCTAGACATATTACCTGAATTAATAGCAGCTTACAATAATCGAAAACCTCGTACTATTGGTATGAAACCTAAAGATGTGTCAGCCGCCAACGAAGCCCAAGTATTACAAAAATTCATTGGAGAACATAAACCAGGAAAGAGACCAAAGTTCAAAGTAGGCGACAAAGTACGTGCGAGCAACGCTAAACAAATATTTGAAAAAGGATATACACCTAACTGGTCAACTGAAATATTCACGATCGCATGCGTAGCAGCTACAAGTTCAATCACGTATCATCTTGAAGATTACAGGAATCAACTCATCTTCGGTGGCTTCTATGAGCAGGAACTATTGAAGGCTAAATATTCAGATGTATATCTTATAGATAAAGTTCTTAAGAGAAGAGGAAATCAAGTATTTGTAAAATGGTTAGGTTTTGATAAATCTCATAACAGTTGGATTGACAAAACTGACTTATAATTATTTCTTAAAGAGATATTTTTTTTTTTTTTTTAATTGTATAAGTGCAAAATTGTATTCGTTAAATAAGAAAAAAAAATGGTCTATATTATGTACGATAAAATGATATTTAATAAGTAAATAAACACAAATTAATATTTAAAATTAAAAATGGTCTATATTCTTTCTTTTTTTTTTTACAAATCTTTATGAATTTAAAAATTTAACACTGTATCCACCGTTAACTTCGTAAAAAGTTCGTATTTATTCGCCGCACTTTGCATGTTGTTCAGCAAGTCCGGGTTCTTGTCCAAGGCATCCGATATTCTTTTCGGCAAGAAGACATCGAATTCATCGTCCAGTTCTGCAACAATTTTCATACCAAATCTTGTATTAACTTGTTTGAGCTTCGAGACCCTGTAGGTTTTCCTAGTCACAAGATCACACATCTTTTTCGTCGGTAGGAAGCCTCCACGAGCTATTTGGTTAAGGGCTGAGATGTCCATCTGAAATTTATACGAGTCAGAACATGAATGAACACGATAACAAATTTATACAAGTCCGAACATGAATGAACAAGTTAACAAATTTATACAAGTCAGAACATGAATGAACACGTTAACAAAATGAGATTACTAACCTATAATAATGATTCGCTGTTCTTCTTGTTAGGAAACCTCGTTGGTCGAGTAAGATTATGTCAGATATTTTTTGACTTCTTGGTTGATACCTCGTTAGTCGACTGAATAATGCTTCTCTTATACGCCTGCTTATATTCGTTTTGTCCCACCACGACTCCTAAATCCTGCGGCTTGACTGCGGCGGCTGTGCAGAATGACGATGTAGCAGCGGCTGTTAAGACTCCTGAAGACCGAATCAGATCTGGTTCCTCCAACGCGAGCTTATCTTCGTGCGGCGGCTCGACTGCGGCGGTGTCTGCGCAGGATGCAGTGATTGGCAGATTATCAACCCTTCTCTGCGTTCTTCACACGGCGGTTGAAGCCCCTCTCCAACACTGATCATCATCATTTCCTCTAGCACTATTTTCGAATGGCCCCATGGTAATGTGTCATTTGAGTTGATCTCTAGAAAGCGTTTATCATCGTGAGCACTGAGCGGGATCTTTGTTTTCACTTCAGTGTACATCCGATGATGTCGAGATCTAATATTTCTCTGTTCTCGCGTGAGAGTAGCGTTTTCATATAAACACTTCATATAATCTTTAAAGGTTAGAGTCGCCTTAACCACTGAACTTTTCACGCCTTTCGCTTTCTTTACTGGGTTCTGGTTTTTGACTCGGATACTGTACATCTTACTCCTTAATCCGACAAACTCCAACATAAGCTCTCCGTTGCATTCATCTTTCATTAAACCTACAATTTTTTTATTTGCTCGTGGTATGTTGTATTGGTTAATTTCAGGGTAATCGGACGTGTCAAATTCTTGAATATCATGCTTCTTTAAGTTGTAAATATCAATGTTTTTGACCTCGTATACCAAGCTATCTGTGTCAGTATAGAGCAGTTTACATTGATCTCCCAGTCGATCCAGCATATAGTCATAGTGAAATCGGTAGACAAGAGTCTTGGATATATAGAGAACTGATAATCCAATATATATCGGCTTCTTGATATATATCTCTGACCGCAACAACTGTATCGCTACAAGATTTTCATCAAAAATTGCACAACTATGAAAATTTAGTTTGGCGATAAGCGCTTCTGCTCCGTAGCGTCCTGCCCATTTATTCACGAGCTTTACATCGACTCTTTTTCGCTCATTCACCATTGTTTTTCCATATACCGCATTATTAAATAGCTTGAACAACATCTTCTCGAATTCGTTTTTAGCGTGCTTTCTTTTCTCACTGTTCAAGTAGATGTACGGTTTTAGTCTTGCACTTTGCTTAAATTTTAGAGCTCTATGAATATTTTTAAGTATTAATCCATTTTGCAGATTCTGCTTGAGCGCTCGATAGTGCAGTACGTAATGCTTTTTATCGTGAAGAGTTGTCATCAGCTTTATTTGTTTAGATTTTGGCGGCGCCATGCGCTCAGCGCAAAATGGCAAATCTTTGTGTGCATCGTGAAGCGTGTCGGGGTATTCTAAATCTACTTCTAGAATGTAACCAGTAGAATAATCATCAGGAACATTGAAAAAGGTGCAATCCTGCGTAATTTCGACCCATTGAAAGTCACCATAGGGTAAAAACTGAGTCATAGCCCATAAGTTATTTACATCGTAATACATTAAATACTTGGTTTCCTCGTTAGGGTTATACTCTTCTTGCATGTATGGATTATTCGCTTTTGAGTAGCGATTGCAACACTGGCTAATGCCTCCGCGTATGCCGCGCTCTATAAACATGAGCATGTCGATATCGGTTAACAGCTGCAGTTCAATCTGTAAAATATATATTTATTTTATTTACACATAAGAGTATTATATATAAGCGTACATTACCTCAGTATATTTGAGCATTGCATCCTACGCCAATCCAGCTGTTGTGTAATAATGAGCGGGGTCCAATCCATAAGCCTCGAGACAGTTGCTACGAAAGTTTTCAAAAACTTCGGTTAAAAGTAGAACGTCTGTTTTGAGGTATAAATCCGAGTATTTACCAAGATTTTGAATTTTGAAAGAGTTCCAAACGTTTTCTGCATGCTCATAGTCTTCGATAGTAATGTTTGAATCATAAAAACTACTATAAAAGTCCGCTTGTGATGGTAGTTTGATTTCCTTCAGCTTTTCAAGCGATGTAATATAGTCGTATGGGAAGACTCCTTTCGTTTTTTAAAAGTGAGATTTTCTCAGAGTCGAATCCGTCATCTCGCCCAGATACTCGTTGTAGAATGTCAAGTTTCTCTAAATAAAATGACAGTTTATGCAACGATGCGGCCATGAATTTGAATGAGTCGATAAACCGAAGATTTATATCAGTTCCTTCAACGGATTTGGTAAATGATATATATTTCTCGTTAGTTTGCGGAAGTATAGACATGCGTCCAGGAAAACAAGTTGCGATCTGTTTAATAAAGAGATGCGCATCGTAATCGCTCAGATTGTGAAATATCACGGGTACTGTTCTCGAATCCTGATAATTTATATTACACGACTTATGCGCAGGACCTCGATATCTGTAAAGAATAGTCTTTATTTTATATGATAAATATGAATATAATTTTAGTACTTACTCTCCTGTGAAATGGCAACGGTCCTTGATCTTTTTACTCTCCTCTGTGAAAGGTTTTCGGCATATGTGGCATATGAGCGCTCTACCGAAGTCAATAATTTCTTGAAATGTTAGAGATCTCATCGGACGAGGGTTTTGATAAATCTCCTGCAATTTTAAGGCTATGGCATGGAGATTCCTTACAAACCACGTGGCAGGAGCTTCGTCTTCTAGTGCCTCTTGTCTATAAGCCTTGTACTCCGACTGGGTAGCATCATAGCTGCACATAACGTAGTGTCCAATGCTAAACGCTTCGTGACGTTGATATGCACGCTTTTCATCATCAACGGGTTCCAACAAGCATTCAAAGTCCGCGTATATTACAAACGGCACTGGATTTTGATGTGAATGATTCTTAAATTTCAGAATACTTTTTTCTTTCGTAGGAAGCACGATTTTATACTTATTCATTCCTTCACAATCAACTACGTGTGCAGTCAAATTTTCATTTTTATGAAAATAATGCAAGCAGCGATCGCAAATATGTGTTTTATGATTCCGTCGAGATAACTGTTTTCCCACTAGTCGAGACAAGTTCTTTATCCATACATAATGACATTTTCTATAAGTAAGAGATTGACGTGCTTTGTCTTCTTTTCAGCAGTCAAATGTCGCGGTCAAACGATAGAACTATTACACTTCTTTTTTAAAAAGTAGACGTTCACGGATACATCATTTTGTCGTTCAAATTTACCAACTTGTCTCGGATCGACTGAAAATTTTATCCCTTTGAAATTGTACTGATATTTGTACTGCTCATAAGAGGAAACTCTACAGAAATTTTGTGCTACAGGATGTAACGCTGAGAGGATGGCCCATTTAAAGCATTGATCATCTTTGTTAATCACGTTGATACATGCTTTTTTCTTTTTAATGTACTCGGGTAAATCAATATAAGAAATTCTTCTCATGGGATTGTTTTTATTGATATTAATGATTAAATTTAATATGGCACGCAAGGACCAACCTGACTGCTGCTCCTGAAATTCTTCCATCTGAACGTCGATAGGTTGCGCAACATTCGTTACAAACCATTCGTTCAAGTCTGTGGTCGAGTAGATAACAGCAGCCTTAGTATTGAAATGTTTAATGTCCTCACTCACTTCACTTTCTTTAACTATCACATACTCAGCTGTCAAAGTTGTATTCACTTTTAATGCGAGATGTTGCTCGAGAGCCTTTTTAATTTGCGTAATGAACTCGTGACGTGCATTTGACAAAAATTTTGTCAAGTCTAAATGCTTGTGATTGGTTATTACACCCGTCTTTACGCGGTTTGCAAACGCACTCTTTATATCACACCAACTCACAGAATTATCACTAGCAGCATCGATGGAAAGTCCCGCGCCTACCACCTGACATTGTCGAAAAAAGCACAAAACCGTCTTTATCAATGCTTCAGCTGCTTGAAGTTTTTGCTTGTCAGATACGGACAAACGTAGATGTGCCAAGACGCTCGCGCTTTCTAGCGCTGTGTCACCGAGCTCGATCCATCTGTTAACGTCTTCGTCATTGGCATCACCGGCCATCATACGAATATATGATTTCCATAATAATCGCGATGTAAACTTGAAGTATTACATATATATAAAATGAATCCAATCCTACTATCAAATAAAATGAAACAGTCGCTGTATCTATAATTAGACCATTCTTAATTTGTTAATTTTTGAAATAATGTAATAATTTACTTCTCTTAATTATAACATTTTTTGTTTACAATTTTAACATTTTTCTAATAAAATTTTCACACTACTTTTAATTGGTAATATTCTTCCAGATCATATTTATTAAATTCATTCTCTTTCTAATAATCATAGAATATTATTACATGGTAGTATTTTATTTAGTAAAGCAATATTAAACTTGAGTTTTCAATTAAATAAAATAGCTTCTTTATTTATCACATAAATTTTCCAATTTCTAATGGCCAATTTAAGCTAAAGAAACTTGTGAAATCACTTCAGAAATTGTCAAGTACTCTTTTTCTTCATTGTTTACATATTCAAATAAATTTCCCAATTTACAATTTCCAATTTAAACTAATGAAATTTGTGAGATCTATTCAGAAATTGTCAAGTACTCTTATTCTTAATTTTACATGGTTATTATTAATTGTTAATAAGTACCAAAATAATAAAATGAACTTCAACTTTGCAATGGTGCCTTATTAAGAATAGAGATGCCAATTGTTAACACCTTTGGTAGCTTTGATAGCTTATCTGGCATCTCTATTTTTAAAAATTGGATTGATTCATTATTAACTTTAAAGTATCCTTTGATGTTCCATGGTATATAAA
>UELU01140422.1:0-14965 GCA_900490025.1 Megastigmus dorsalis | reverse complement strand
GAGCTGAATCTACATCTATTTCATGCTCCACCCACGTAGTACATCGAAGTATACTCTCTGGAGCTCTAATAGCTCGATCAAGCAACCGCTCAAGCTGCTCTCTCTCAGCTGACTCCACGTCAGTGAGTCCTATGGCGGAAACAGCTGTGACTTGCCTCTCGCTAAGCCCAGCCATTTCGAGATCAACCTGCCTGTTTTCATCCTTGAAAAACAGTTGATTCTTGCAAGGATCCAAGATTGCCTTAAACAATCTTGTAAAGTTGACTCCGAAATAACAGTCAGAGTCCAACTAGGGCATAATAGCCACCGTTACATCCTTTTGGATCCCTGCGATCTCGAAAGGTAAGCTAACATAGCCTACGATGGACGAGCAATGACCATTTGCCATTCTCGCCCCTCTGCCATAACTAGGTCGGAGCTCTCTGCCACATGCACTAGCGATCTGTAGTCCTACTGATTCCATCACAGTGCGGGCGGCTCCTGGATCATATAATGCTCGAATCCTGTAGCCACCAATGTGCACTTGGAGCCACCAACGGTCTACGCTCTCATCAGCTTTTGAGCATCCTTCGGTTGATCCCTCTGGCTGCTCAGAGGTCCTCATACCTTCTGAGCAACTCTTATCACCCTCTTTGGCCGATTCGGAGATCTTAGGCGGCGTCGTAGGAGCCGCAGTGACTTCTACTGCGTGCTCCTTTTCTCGTTTCCCGCCACGTTTTTCGGGCAATATCGCGCCGAATGCCCCGGCTGATCGCAAACAAAGCACGTGAATGGTTTGTTCACTCTCCGGGGACTAGGCGGGCTCTGCTTGCCCCTTGGCTTAAAATACCCCGGCCTTCTCTTGGATTCTCGCGGAGACTTGCTCCGCGAGCGATCCTGCATCTCTGCTCTTATTATAGCCTGTACCTCCGTCAATACCTGAGCCAAGTCCAGCATACCTCGCGGCGCTTGGCTTACTGCGGCCACTTTTGTCTCCGCCACTGCAGAGATACTAGGCTTTGTCTTCTGCGGCTTGGCTGTTCTTTTATACGCCGCCTCCGGCATTACTGTGTGCTGTGGAGACGGTGGAGGTTTAAAAGCCTCTCCTGCCGCAGATATGAGCTCTGCTTCTCTAGCTAGCTCCATCAATGACTCTACGTCACGCGCCTCTACGCGACGTACCATGCACTAGAACTTTGGTAGCATGTTCCGGTGCATGATGTCTAGCTGTGCCTCCAGCCTCGGCACAGGAACTTGTTTTAATTGGATGGCCTGCAAGCACGTGATACAATCACGTACAGGCTCATCCTGACCTTGCATCCTCGCATTGGCCTTTGCTATCAGGCGCTACTGAAAGCCTTTGTTTGCTCCGTACCACCTTTCAGCAGTTGCACAGAACTCTGCCCATGTTCTCCATTTGACGCGACCATTTCTGTACCAAATGGCCGCGACACCAGTCAATAATTCTGACAGAGAGGATAGCAATTCCTCTTCTGTCAGATTGGCCAATATTCTGCACTCCTCGACTCTCATCAGAAATATGTCTATGCTCTGGTCTTTATCACCAGAGAATCGAACTTGCCATTTTCTGACAATTTGGCCCACGTCTCTGTTCGTTGAGCGTAAATGAGAGTTATTCTCCTGCAATAATCTGGTATTGGATCTGAGCACATCACCTGCACTCAGATCCATAGTTTCGGTGCTCATACTCTCTGGTATGTGGCTACCTGAGAGATTTCCCCTCCCCCAGGCTGCGCCTACACCTCGAGCACTTGACACTACTGGGGCCACTCTTGGCACCTGTGTTTCCTCCAGGAGACTGGTATTTCCAGGATACTGAGTGTAAGTCTACAAGGGAGGGAAATTTACATGTGCCCTTCTCTGGGTTATAGTATCGGCCTGCATCTCTTGACGCAGGCCAACTCTTGGTGTTCTCCGCCCTCTCGCACTTCTGCTTTCTAACCTTGTGCTAGAAGCCACTCTGCGATTTTGCTCCTCCTGGTGCATGCTAAATTCTGGCGCAGTTGGCCTCAACTGGCCTCCGCCGCTTTGCATCTCAGGAACTATGGCCTTCCACTCTGCCTCTAGCACTACACAGCGTAGAGAGACATCTCTTACGCTCTCGTGCAGCATCGCCAGTTGTTGTTTAATTTCGGTGAATATATCCAATATATTCACCGAATTATCTTTTTCTGGGACTGACCTTGGGTGTATCGCGTTTCCGCTCCTGTCCCCTTCTGCTGCGTCGATCCCATCAGTCCTCGAATTCTTTTGTGGAAGCTCTCGTCGCTGCCCACCTTCCTCCTGTTCTCCATCTTCGGAGCTCTCTTCATGGAGCTCTGAGGTATAATGAACATCTGCTGTAACATTCATCTCTCCTTCTTGACGAGACTTGCTCAGTACATACAACTTAGCTTCTCTTTTCTCATCCCATTCTCTCAAAATGGGGTCCTTTGCTACAAGATGTACAGGGTGCGTACTATCATCACTGGTATCATTGTCATCAATATTCGCCCCTGACACTTCAAAGGATTTCTCCTCTATGTAGGCCCGACGCAGCTCTTCTCGCTGCATCTGGGCCTCGTCCGTTTCGTATGTGGGTTCGAAATCGGCTGCTGAGTACTCACGCACCAGCCACTTCTGAAGACGACCCTTTTTGGCGAACTGTAAGCCCTCGCCGCTTAGTTGCAACGCAGATAAAGCTTCTTCCAGCTCTTCGCTCTCCATGCTGTAGCACCAGCCTTCTAGAGCTCTCTACGTTGTATCAGCCATCTTAATGGAATTTACATTGATAAACGTGTTCAATTCCCAAAAATCTGGTGTTCGATACTCTCTCTAGAGTTCGAATTTCACTACGTGCACTAGCTTATTATCATTAGTGCACCTTTCCAGACTTGCTCGTGCAACTATTCGACTCAAGCCGCATTCGAATCTTGAACGCTTGAGTTCGAATCCTCTTCTGCTCGAGTCTAATGGCTTTCTGTGTACTAGCTGTCCTTGCTAGTGCACTCATATCCTCTTGTGATACACAGGCTGCCCCTAGCCTGTGCCTTCGCCAAATACGAATCTTCGGGTTCGAACCTCGCTATGCACAAGTTCGAACTCTTCTTTTGTTCAAACTTCTCTTGTAGTGCACGTTCGAACCCCGTTCTATCTAACCTCCCGAAACCTGTGATCGCAGGCTCGAATCCCGCCAGTGTTGTGCTGAGATCGATTCCGTGTGCTCCCGGGAGAATATCGCCAATCTAATAAATTTTTGCTTAACAAAAAAAAATGTTATTCCGCGAAATCCAATCAATCAATTCATAAAACTAATCAATCGAACCACAAAAAAAATAAAAATTGTCCCAAAAGCACTCTGCCGCTATTTTAAACAAATAACAAATATCACAAATATATAAAATAAATTTTTGTGATGTGCCTCACTCGTCTGGTCTAACTACAAAAAAAACAATTTTTGTTTAACCAAAAAAAAACTCAACAATCAAAAAAAACTGTTTGACCGACAGTTCCTCTTTGCACCTTATCGATATCGATATAAGGTGGATTATTATTAAATAATCCCCCCAGTACGCTAACTGCACGAACCACTCTGACGAGTGAAGCACCTCGCGCATAAATATTAAAACAATATATCGTTATTATTAATAATATATCTCGCCGCCGGCTCTCGTGCCTTGCTGGCAACGCAGGCGCTCGTTGGCTACAGTGCACTGTAGCCGGCGTATTACCTCTCTCTCGCACTCATGCAAGCGCTTACATGTGCCGGGCTATACTCTTACCTATAGCTCCGGCGCATGTAAACAAAGTCGCTTTGACTTTGAGCGCTTTTATGTCGCGTGCCTTCTCGATTTAACGCGCCTATATTTTGACGCGTATAGTGCTGGAAATATTATTCGAAATAATATTCGAAATAATATTTCAAAACTGCTGCCGAACCCAACTTTTCCGGCAGCTGAAATCCGTATCTTTACTGATACGTGATTTCAGCACTTATACACGCGCGCACTAAATACTTAATACTTTCCGTGCCTAAATCCCGAAACCAAACACGTTAAGGGCGCCAGTTGTAACGGGGCTGATTTTCTCTCAGTGTGCAGTAACCCTGCACTGCACACTCCTATCTGCTGCACGTTGCAGTGGGAAAATCCTTTGATTTATCCCACTGTTCAGGATCAATCTGCTACCGTTGACAAATGCGAGACTCTCTTGATGAGTCTCGCTTTCCGATGCTCGGACCAAAGATACTCGTGAGCTCCGTGCAAGGCTCACGAGTCCAGCTTGCTCAGAAAATGCACAGTAGATCCGCTATCTACTGCAGTCCAGTGCAATGTGGGAGGGTGCTCGTGCTATCACACACGCACACACATACACTCACACAAACACTCGAATCCGCGGCTTTTCTGTCGTTCATGCGTCCTATGGCTATCGCGGCGGAAATCGATCTGAGGCTCGATGGCCCCCCTCTATCGCGCTCTAATTACCGCTATCTCTCTCGCGCGACACTTACCTACGCTCTCTCTCTCGCTCATCATCCTCGATGCCTGAGCGCCGTCGGATCGAGCATACAATCGAACGCAACCTTACCTGCGGTGTTGGTCAGCACGACGACTTTGACAACAGCAACAAGTACAGCAGTCACCTCGCGTATTTCTACGCCGGTGTTATTGACTTCGGCGATGGGGAGACCGCCGCCGATGAGGCCGCTTAAGGACCAGCTTGTGTTTAGGGTCGATGCGATTCGTAGCGAAGCGTTACGGCCCCCTGAGCATTAGGGCGAACGTCGTCGGGAGGTGTTAGAGCATGCTGCGGTGCCAGGAGCAATGGATCCGGGGCGTACGGAGTGGGAGTATTACTCAGTGCGGATGTTGCGGGGTACAGCTGTGCCAATGAGCGAGGCTAAGCGATCAAGACAAGGGAATCGACTAATTTAGCCATGACTAGTAGTGCCAGGCGAGAGAAGTTTTTCACGCCTATGCAACATTTGGACGAAATACGCGAGTTTGTATCGAGTGTGGGATCTAGTACTTCAACGACGGGCAAGAGCGAGCCCATTCAGCGCGTGAACGAGAAACGTGAGGTAGCGAGTGCGGTTTTAGCAGCTGTTAAGGGGGATTGGGAGGGACGAAGTAACGTTAAAGATCATTGATCAGAGATATATTAAACCGATGGGAGAGGTAGAAAAATTTCCGTTTAAATACAAAAATTGGAAAGTTCAAGAGGGTAAGCTATATAGATGCCGGGCGGACCCGTTGCTCGACCCGGTTAGTCACCCGGAAGAGGCGTGGGAATTAGTGGTGCCTGCGGAGTATAGAGAACGGGCGTTGCACGATGCGCACTGCTTGCCATCGTCGGGTCACTTGGGGGTAGATAAAGCCTACGATAGAATTGCGCAAGAATATTACTGGAGAGGAGTGTGCGGAATGCGGGCAGTGTCAAAAGTTCAAGGTTCCCCAAACGGGTGAAAAAGGACTAATGGGGAAACGTGTGGTAGAAAGACCTTGGGCAGTAGTAGCGGCTGATCTCATGGAGTTTCCGCCAATCAAGAAGCAGAATAAATATTTTGTAGTGTTTCAAGATTTATTCACGCGGTGAATCGAGGTCAAGCCGCTACGAAAGGCTACGGGTTGGGTAAGACAGTAGCGCAAGCCTTTGAGGAGTTAATACTTTTTCGATGGGAGACGCCAGAGTACTTCCTTACCGATAATGGCAAGGAATTTATGAACAACGTGATCGAGAAAACTTTATAGGAGTATGGGGTTAAGCACGTAACGACTCCGCCGTATCACCCGCAGGCCAATCCGGTGGAGAGGAGTAATCGGAAGCTAAAAACCATGATTTCCACATTCATCGAGAAGGATCAACGGACTGGGACGTACATCTGGATGAGTTTCGGCATGCGGTAAATACGACTGCACAAGCGTCAACGAAAGTATCGCCAGCGTATTTAAATTTTGGACGATACCCAAATCCGGTCAGAAGTCTGCGGCGAGAGATCGAAGGGAGTCAGTTATTAATGCGGATTGAGGAGAACGAGTGGGTGGATCGGGTGAAAAGATTAGATGCTTTGCGGGACCTAGTGGCGAAGCATATTGACGAGGCTGGAGAGAGACAAGAGAAACACTATAATCGAGGAAAAATAGACGCGAAGTTTAACGTGGGGGATAGAGTGTTGCGGAGAACGCACTTCTTGTCGGACGCGAGCAAGAAGTTCTCCAGAAAATTGGCCGCGAAATATGATGGACCCCACGAAATAATAGAGATAAAATCGCCGACCGTTTTTGTTTTGGCTTTAGTGGAGGGTAACAGTCGTAAGGTCGCGAAAGCTCACGTTTCAGAGCTCAAATGTTTCGTACCTCCCCGAAATTTCAAATAGACAAATTAAGTGAGACGAAGTGATTAACATATTTTTCTGTTTTAGGTAAAATGCGGCGAGGCTGGCAAAAGCGCGGGGAGAACTTCAGGGGTAGGCACGAGCCGTACCCGGAGTTCTACCCCCCTAACCTGCAGAAGCCGGAGAGGTTGTATGCCGACAGGAGTGAGGACGAAAGCAGCGGGAGCGAGACGGATGAGTCGTCTCCAAAGCGGTTCCGGCATTCAAAGCAAGATCAGGCGGTGGAGGACCCTCAGGCCGCTGCGTTAGCGGTAGGTGCCGTCATAGAAGTACCGGCGGAAGTGGGGCCAGAGAGGGAGGTTGTCCGTCAGATCGGGGACGGAGCGGAGAGTGAGGAGGAGACAGCGCCAGGGGTGGTGAGCGCAGCGCCGGAGGTAAGTTTTGAGCTAGAGTTGAGTACGGAGCTAGAGGACTCACCGGCTTCTTCTTCCTCTGAAACTTCTCTCGCCTCTGTTTCACCCCCACAGAAGAGTTGGATGGAGCAGATGGACGAGGATGAGGAGTATGATTGAAGAGGTGAGAGGAGAGCGCGATTGGAGGCCCTAGCGAGGGAGAAAGGAGAGAGAGAGTGGTTCCTAGCTGCACGGATGGAAGACGAGGATGCAACGGCCGAAGAAGCTCGCGAGCAGGAATTGGCGGCGGCGAGGAGTCGGGGAGCCATTCCTCGCAACTTGGGAGCACTGCGCAGGCTAAGATTGCCACCACAGGTGCAGACTCCAAGCGTGGAGGAAGAGGAGAGCTTGGCAGCAGAGGCGGAGCTGGAGACATACCTGAAGGTAAGGTGGGCGCCGGCTGTGAGTCAGACGGGCGACCTCAAGGGCGGCAAACGTGCGGTGTTCCCCGGAGGGGCAGAGGGTGGAGCAGGTGTGGACCGAGGCAGCTATAACGAAGGAGTACCGTTCGTTGGGGCGGAAGGAGAGAAAGGGGATGTGCGGGATGTGGTAGGAGTAGTGGCGGTGCCAGAGGGCCGGGAGCGAGGAGAGCAGGTTTCGGCTGCACGTTCGCGGAGCAGGAGTCGACGGAGGAGACCGCCGTACAATCCCATGCGGCAGCTGACTGTAGATGATTACGAGCCACTGCATTTGGAGAGACGGTAGTCACCATCTCCTCCGGGGGTCCCGTCAAGACGGCCAGCAGCGGAGAGGTTGGGGGCCCCGATGCCAGACAATAGGAGCAGGTCTAGCTCCCGCCCACCACTCCCGGTTATTACAAAGCGGGCGAAATTCGGCAATTTAGTGCCAATTCCGACGGACCCAACATTGGACCCGCCGCCCAGGGCTTGTTTCAACTGCTGGCAGAAGGGGCATGTGCAACTGCAATGCCCCCGGCCAGTAGTACGGGTCTTTTGCTTTAATTGCGGGCGTGAGGGTGCGGATTTGCAGGTATGTCCGCGGTGCAGTGAAGCGCACCGCAATTACGTGCGGAGAATTTACGGGAGGGAGTTGCACGAGGAGAGAGTTCCCGTGCCGTTGGAAGAAAGTGCGGAGAGACCGACCGTCTCGGACCCGGTCGTTCCATTGCCAGCGGGGGTGGTGCGGACCAGCGTCTAGGCGAGGATCCAGAGGCCGGCAGCCACAAGGAGCAATAGTCCAATGGAGGCAGCGGTGCCAGCCGAGGTAGCAGTAAAGAAGTCGATGCCGGAACCAGCACCCGTGGTGCTCCCACCACTCAGCCAGTAGGTGGTTCGGCCACCTAGCCGCCCACAGCCCGGTCCGGCTACTCTGACGGAACAGCAGGATGAAGCTACGGAGCGGAGTGCGGTGACTGAATAATTGCGGTTACTGCAGGAGCTGCGAAACGTCTCCCCGAAAATCCGGGAAGCGGTTCTGCGAAGGGTGTATGGAGAGGTGACCCCGAAGTAAAGAAGTATGAGGAGTAGTGTAGTTGAGGAGTGCAGGTGAAGGAGTGCAGTTGAGGTGAGAGAAAACGTGGCGAAGAAGGAGTGTGGGTTGGAGTCCGGATGATACGACAAAAGGCGAGGACGGGAACGGAGCACCGAGAACATCATCAGGAGGAGAAAGGGCGGCGCAGAAATGAGAACAATCATCGTGGACCTTTGGGAGAAGTTAGTCCCGGAAGAGGGCTGCGGTGAGTAAAATATTTATTATTGAACTCGGGCAATAGGGTGAAGGCATCGGCGTAATGTGTAGACGGCGAAAAATCTGGAGAGATATCCCGGTCTAGGGGAGGGGAATCGTGACGCCGTTCCTGGCGTCAAAAGCTATATATGTTTAAAATTATATATACATTTATTAATAAAATGGGAAAACCGAAATACTAAACCGAATGCCGAGCCTCATTGCCGAGATACTTGATTTCCTTAAAGTACAGGAAGTGCTATGGCTTATTCGTATTTTCATATGAACGCGAATATGTGCGGAGCCGAGGGCCCTACAGCAAGGCGCTTACAGTCGAGCCGTCGTTGGAGTTGCAGCGAACGAGCGAGAAGCAGAGCGGCCGCCTTGCGTGTAAGAGAGAGAACGAGAGTGAAAGAAGCGAGAAGATTGTAAGGGCGCGCGGACGACAGCATCGAACGTATGTGCGCCCTAGCAGGGACATCTCGCGGCGGAGTATTGTACTGCGCGGTCGAACGAACGGGAAAGCGCGAACGAACGACGTCATTCTTGTACGGGCCATCGCCGATTAAACGAGTTTCGTGGAGTTGTCGAATTTTCTTTTCTTTGTTGCGGGGTTTTAGTGGGCGTGGAAAGGTCAGGAAGAGAGCTTTGTTGGGTTGGGTTGAGTGTGTGGAGATTTTTTCCGAGGAATAATTACGACGTGAGCGGGCACGAGGCACCGATTGCGTGCAGAAAGTCGGCTGCTAGCGAGAGTGTGCGTGTTACGGGCGATCCTGAGCCAAGTACCTGGTTGTGGGAAAAGGCTGTGAGACAGGTGAGCTTGAGAGAGGAGGTGCCTAGGTCATCAGGGCGTGGAGTCGAGCGGTAGATGGATCCAGCGTCTTGGTGGTCACCGAGGTAGCACGACTAGGTTGGTAACAAGTCTTTGTGTGCGGACAGCGGCGTACTCGGTCGCAGGTGAATTCGTTTATCGAGGCGTAGTGCGAAGATTTGAAAGAGAGAGAGAGAGAGAGAGAGAGATTCGAGGAGTCTTTATCGTGCAAGATTTTCGCGTGGTTTTCTTGCGTGCGGCGGTAGAAGAATTACAGTGAGTGTGAGAGAGAGAGAGAGATAGAGTTTCCATTCTTGTGGCGAGATTTAGCGGTTATTTGTGCGACGGCAGGGGGTTGAGTGGGAGAGAGAGATATATATTTCGACTCGAGGATTATTCCGGTTCGCGAGATTTCGCGTGGTATGTAGCGTGTGCGGCGACCAAGAGCGTGTGTGTGTGTGTGTGAGAGAGAGAGAGAGAGAGCGCGAGACTTACGAAATTGCGCGTTTTTGGTTGTTGCGTGTACGAAAAAGGCGGGAATTGGGAATAAATGTGTATATATAACATCCCGTAAAACAAAAAAAAATATAAATACCAATACCTGTGGTAATTTGTTTGGATTCTTTGCGCGGTTGTTCCCCGAATTCCCTCCCCTCTTTCTTAGTGTAGCGCGAGATAGGGTGTTGTGATATAGAGATTTCTAGGTACGGACGAGTGGCGGTGCAGAGCTGAACGGAATCCAGTAGGAATTCTTTCTTAGCGATTTACGCAACGAAAATACGGAATTTTCGGGATTTTTAGGAATTTCAGGGTTTTGAACGATGAATCCGGCGGAGAAGGTAACCACTGAGAGCGTCAGTCTCTCGGGGACGTGATTTTCAACGGAATCTCCTCTGGGAAAGGGGTTTCGGGAGCTGGTGGGGCAGAGAAAGGGGATTCGCCTGGCGCCCTTATATATCTATATATATATTTTAATAAATTTTGACGAATCTCCCGGGTTTATCAGTGCTGATTCTTGATAGAATTCGTACCTATCCAAGTACCGTGTCACAAACGGCAGCAGCATGATAATGCATGCGCCGAAAACCAAAATTAAATACAAAACGGCAGCAGCATATTTATACTTAGAAAATTTTAATAAAAAAAAGCATCTAAGACAGGTTCTGTATTAAATCTAATTTGTAAAAGTCTTACTGAAGAGTCCAAATAACAGTTCTGGGACGAAACGTTTCATATAGAGAAAAATCAAATAAAGGTTTTTAAATCATGAAAACACCATAAAAAATGAAAACCCCCATAAAAATGATGACACCATATAAAATGAAGACAACATACACAATGAAAACACCATAAAAAATGAAGACAACATAAAAAACGAAAACACCATAAAGAATGGAAACACCATAAACTTTATTAAAGTTATTATATTAAAGTGAAGCCGATTTTGGCGTTCTCCGGTTCTCCGGTTCTCCGGTCTCCGGTTATCCGATTTAGATGTAGCTCATTTTTTACTAATAAGTGTCATAATAATAACAACAACATAAGTGGCGTTTTCATTTCTTACGGTGTTTTCAGTTTTTATAGTGTCTTTATTTTTTATGGTGATTCAATATACATGGTACTCTTCCATTTTTTTTGACTGTAGCCAATTTTTCTCTATAGCATGGCATTTATTAAACTTTTTTTCTATATTTTACAAAACTTCTTTAAATACTATATTTTTAGTGTTATTTCATTTTTATTGTTTAATTTCTTACCTTCTATTCTTGCATTGTTAAGTAATAAAAATTTTAATTTTTTTTAGTCCTTGATCTTGAAAGAGCAACATATAATTGACCATGGCTAAATATTATATGATTGTCTTTGAGATTTATTAATTGTCATAACAAAAGCTAATCTAATTGGGAATTGCTTTTGTCGCATATTCAAAGGAATTTCTTGGTATTAAAACTAATTTTCCGGTATTTTTTCCTCTTAAAATGACGGCTTTAGTTGAATATTTCATTAATTTTTTTATTGATAACATTGTCCCATTGCAAAGACCTTCGTTCAAATTGAAATTTCTTAAAAGTTTTACAATGGCACCTATTTTTGAATGTAACTTAGGCGGAAGTCCATTGGAAGTTAATGAGTTAGGTAATTCTATTGGTAACATAATATCCAGATTTGCACCAATATCATCTTCTGCTGTATCTATACTTAGATTTTCAAACAAATCTCCTTCCATTACTTTTAGTATGTCATTATTAATATTAATTACATCACTGTTTTCAGGAGCTAAAATAACTTTATTACATAATTGTGTATCATTAAGTTTTTTTTTATCTTCAAATATTTCCGTGACTATATTTTTCTCTTTTATAATAAGATCATCGGGAAAGTCAACTAATTGATGTTCTTCCTCAAAGACACTGAAACGTTTTCTTTCACCTACGTTTAATAATCATTGCTTAAAATTATTATCATTATCAGATACTCTTAAATTTTCATGTAGTATCATGCGTATAAAATTTGGCCATAAATAACTGGATTTAACGGAATTTTCAATAACCTGTATTCGACTGCTATGTCGTACTACTGGTAATGTTTGTCGAAAACTCCTGAAACAATCGTTTTTGCCTCCAAATATTTCTTTTACATCGCATATACCTTGAAAAAGACGATCTACTGCCTCAAAAGCAAATTTTGATGTCATTGAAATTTCATCTCATAGAACAATTTGTACTTATTACAATGTTTTATCATCATTAGTGTTAATTTTTACATTACACGTTGTAGACTCTATAATATTTAGTGGTAATTTGAATGTTGTATGCACAGTTTTTCCATTTTTAACACATAAAAATGGTATATTTGAGATTTTTAAGTAATCTATTAAAATGTTGAGTAAATAACTTTTCCCACTTCCTCCTGGTCCATAGATAAAAATATGATTTTTTTATTTTGATTTCAAACATTTTAAAACAGCATATTCATATTTATATAAAACAGCATATTATATTTCTTTTTGTTTAGCTTGCAATGATTCCAGTTTTTTTTTTGTAATTCGTCTATGATATTGGTTTCTTCCTGATATGTTGCTATATTATCATATTCTTGTGGATTGAATGTAATATTAGGTAAATTAAAATCATTTAAGGAATATCCATTATTTTGTAAATTATTATGAATTGTTATTAATTCAATTCACCTGTATTTTTTCGTATTTAGGATGATAAAAAAGTTTTTGTACTTTTCATACAAATCTCTTGCATTAATCGGATTGTGATGAATACATATGAAAGTAAATAACTCACAAAGTGCAATTGGAAATTGTATTTGAGTGCCTTCTTCTAAACATCTATTCCTTTCTTCATCTTCATTAATCAACAGTGTAGCTTTAGCAGCTTCATAAAATATAGGATACAACACACTATCAATAGTACGTAAATCCTTAACTGAAGTTGCTCCTCGAACATGTAATAATAATAATCTAATAAAATACCTTTCTCGATCTTTTGGGTTCACTAAGTACATTCTGTTTAATAAGGGCTTCTTCTTTTTTCTTATATTCCACATTTTTTATTTGTCATCAAATACGTAAAAGATTGGTATTTCGGAATATAAAAAATTTGATGCTTCAGAATCTATTTGGTTTAATTTAAGTTATGCTGTTACTATGGTTTCAATATTTTTTTTCATTACTATATTCTCGTTTCCCTCTTCAAACTATACATTTTGTGCGTCTTCTTCACGTACAACCAATCTTTTAATTGTACGTGATATAACGGGCAGCGGATTTTCAAGGAGCTAGCCGTTGGAGAATAGTAGTAGATCCCTGTAATATCGGCAAGGAGTTGTCATTAGGATCTGATGTCGAGTCGAGGCCAGTGCGGTAATGGCCCAGTGGTTAGGGCGCTCGCCTCGTACTCTCGACGTCGGGGGTTCGACTCCCGAGCACCGCGTATTTTTATTCTCCTAAATTCTAAATCCTGCCCTGTTATACGGCGCCCAACTAAACGACCCACGATACGGATCGTGGTCTCGTGTATCGAACGATTTCCTCTTCCATCGTTCAAGGAATCCGTTTGGACAAGAGGTCCACAGTTTTCAGAGAACTTCCCCACACCTTCTTCTTGTGATCATGCACCAAAGCCTCTGAGTCGTGGTGTGTGTAGCCGACTGGGTGTCGGGACACGGAGACACACGACCATGCGCCAACTGCCTCTGAGTCACATGCATGGAAATGGATATCCCTATAGAGGGCTATGCGCTCGTTGGTATCATGCGCGTGTAAGTCTGAGTCCGTCATAGGAAAGCACTGTTTCTGCGCTCGGCAGTGTACATAAAGACACGTGACGTGACAACAGAGCATCGGCATGAGAGAGCGATAGTCATTAGGAAGGGCTCCCGGTCTTGGTGACCAGGTGTGGAGTCAGAAAAAGGTTAGGTGTGCAGAAGGCTTCTTACGGGGTAAGTCGCTTCCGGGGGAAGGGTATAACGGGCAGCCGATTTTCAAGGAGCTAGCCGTTGGAGAATAGTAGTGGATCCCTGTAATGTCGGCAAGGAGTTGTAATTAGGATCTGATGTCGAGTCGAGGCCAGTGCGGTAATGGCCCAGTGGTTAGGGCGCTCGCCTCGTACTCTCGACGTGGGGGGTTCGACTCCCGAGCACCGCGTATTTTTATTCTCCTAAATCCTAAATCCTGCCCTGTTACAATGAATATTCATTCAATCAATATTCCAACAATCTACGCATAGCTTCTGGAGGATATACTTGCTTTATAATAAATATCTATAATATTTTATTATTGTTTTCAATGCATGCATTAACATGCTGCTGCCGTATTGAAATTTTTTTTTGGTTTTCGGCGCATGCATTTATTAAAATGCTATTGATGTTCTATAAAATTTGATTATTGTTATCAGTATTTTGTATTATTTTATTTACAATATTTCTTTGTATCCAATGTTTTTAGTATAAATTTTGTGTTTATGCTTTAATTTGTCGCTTTCTTTTTTTGCATTGTTCAGTAATAACAATTTAAAATTTTTCTTGCTCTTAGCTCTCGAAAGAGCAACTTATAACTGACCATGACTAAACACTGGTGTTGGTAGGTGGATACCAACTTCATTGCACGATTGCTCTTGTGATTTATTTATTGTCATTGCGAAATCTAATCGAATGGGAAATTGTTTTCGGCGCATATTACATGGTATTTCTTCTTTAAATGGTAACAAAGTTATTCTCGGAATTAACACTAATTTTCCAACACTTTTTCCAGTTAAAATTTCTGCTTGAATTGAATATTTCATAAGTTTTTTCACTGATAATCTTGTAATGAAGTTGCGATGATATTTGTAGGAAAAGATGGTCTACCTCCTACAGAACGTGATATTGTTATATATTCAAGACATGAAAATCCAATTAGTATTCCTTTAATAAGTAAACACACTGACCCCATAACATATCCACTTATTTATCCAAACGGAGGATATGGATGGATGCCTAAAATGAAATGTAAAAATGAAAAGAACAATATTTCAAATTTACAATTTTATAATTATAGATTTTCCATAAGAAGTGAATTTAATCCATATCTTAATTTGGGAAAAATTTCTCAACAGGCAATTATTGATGCATTTGTAAAAGTTGAAAGCTCAAGAATATATTTTATAAGAAAAAATCAAAATGTTTTAATCTACCTATATTATTCGCTGATAC
>UELU01140421.1:0-13967 GCA_900490025.1 Megastigmus dorsalis | reverse complement strand
GTATATAGGCTTCGATAGTAAGGGTTGCAACCCTTAAATTTAATAGGGGAAAAACTACATTTTCCGAGCATTTTTTTCGTCTAGAATTTTACAGAACTGTTACAAAAATATAAAGAAATGTTTTTCTAATACACAATGACAAAAGAAAGTTCACGTGAGTAGTTATACACCCACTTTGGCCCGTCATAACAAACCCAACCCCCACCACCTACCCCACTCCCACCACTGTCGGAGGTGCCGATGTGGAAATACACGTCAGAGTGAGTGACACGTGATCTCTCTCTCTCTCTCTTAGAATATATATATATATAATTATGATTAAAAAAATCAAAGACAGGCAACATTATTTACGTTTAATATAATATTAAATTTATTAGAAAAAAGCAACAATTATATGTTTAAAAAGAAAAAAAGTAACTTATTTCTTTTTTTTTTTGTTATGTAAAAAAGGGATTGGTAAGTGATAAAGGTTGTTTTATAAATATAACAATTCTATATAAATTTGACATCATTCAAATACTTCATCAATTTACAGGTAAGTACAGGTTCGATAATTCCACTTAATCGCATAATACGCATTTTAAAACGTTCATGATCGCGAGCAAGCTGCTCCCATTCACCTCGCCGAGCAGTTCGATATGCATAGTCCCACACAAACATTGTATGAGCAACATTTTTAGTTTCCTCGAAACCTACAGTTTTCATGTTTTACTTAATCTAAGATTTACAGCAGCCAAAATCTTTTCAGAGTGTAACAATAACATTTCGTAGAATAAATTTATCAATTCGCCGTCGTATAAAATTCTTATGCCCTTATACTTCTTATCGTTTTGCTTTCCTTCTACATCTTTTCTACATTTTTCTTTTAATGTTTGAATATCTACGCTACTTACATTATCTGTAACCTTAAAATGACGAGATTCGAAAATTTGTAGCTGTGCATTATGAAGCGATTGACACTTATCGATAGTCAAATCAAGCGTATTTACAAATAATACAAGCGCACTGTATTTAATAGCTTCTAAGTACATTAAATAATTTTCTACACACTTTGAAATCTCTTGCAATCGGTCAAATGTTATTTTTTTGATAATAATACTGCGTCTAGGTTTTTTAGCCACTGAACCGTCCGATGCGAGTGGACGTCGATTCCTCCAATTCTATAGCTCTTTCTGTGTGGCAAAATGTGTATCTCAGTGTCCACCATCGACCATAAATTTTAGAATCTCGCAGATCATCGCCGTGCCCAGCAAAATATTTGTTGCTATCTGGGAAGATGTTCTTAAATGTAGTCCAATTGTCGGCGTCAAATGAAACACCGAAGCTGTCTAAACCTTTTAGAAATACTATCGGTTGATAGGCGATCGTTTCTTCTAAATCTTCACTGTACTGTAGGCCAGTCACAAGCCTCTTTGTACACGACTTCTTTAAATAGTACGTGGTATTAAATATTGGGTGTAGACGTTCACAACTTTCGGACTGACTGTCCATCTTCTTTGAGTGACTACTGGTCGACTGATTGAGAGCGAATGCCAGTCGCTCTGGTTATATATGCTCTGCGTGAGACATTGGTAGTGGTGGTATGGTGGCGCGCATGCACGATGACTAGCTCCGGTCAAGGACTATATCTATGACACCTTAGAACTGCAGTTTTGCAAAGAGTTGACGAAGCATCCCCCGCTCCCGGTAAAGACAGTGTCAGCATTCCTGTACTGAACGTGAGCTTTGGCTATCGTATCGTTTTTCTGCAAGTCGGCGGAAAAATTGTCGAGAAATTTCTGGAAACCTAACCCTGAACTCATGTCATACAAGAACATTATACAAAATTGGCCGCACACGTCAGACGTATCACTTTACAATTGCGTAGCATTCCATCGGTATTGTTTACAATTTTTTCGTAAGCGATTTATATGATCCGGTATAAATGGCGGTCTACCGTAGCTATCAAAATACAAAGCATGTCCAGACACGTCGACGTAAATGCTGACCCAATGCATACCGGGTTTCGTATGACTATCGGTGTTAAAAACAAATGCGGTCGGTTTCGTCCACACCCGCGGGATCTGATTGGCCGGGAAGATACCTACAGTATGCGATGGAATCATCGATAAATGCTTCAGGATTTCCAGACTGTTCATCGCAAACCTGCGGCGGTATTGTATAAGTAAATTCGGCGCAAGATTGTGGCTCACGCGTGTTTAGCCACGCTTTCAATTTATAAGCATTATTTGAAGCACAAGTGTATTGAAGATATTGGCTTTTTAAGGCGTGATGAAGACAGTAGTTATCGGTCCACGGCAACTTGGTAAATGATGGGCAATCATTATCGTACTCCAAATTAATAATCTCCCGTGATGTTATTTTGCTTCCGAATTTCTTGACTTAGGCTGGTGATTGGATTTGCTGGCGCGACAACCCAGCGAGCACTGAATTCACCTTTTAAAGCCACGATAGCTATTTTGTATATCTACTACGAGATCCATCATTGCCGTCCAAGCGCTCGAGGCAAACTGTCGTAGACGAGAGTTAAAGGAGCGTGTTGTACCATGACAGCTACATCTGGAGTCGTCTTTTCAACCGTTAAAGTCCACGATAGCTTGGCGCGAAGAATCTATTTCCAAGATATTGTCATATTCAGTATACACGATGCCTTTGCAGCAGGTCAGTAAATAAGCAGTGTCTCGATATATACTCTGTAGGCATATGCATTAGTCGGTGGTGACACAGGTTTTTGATTGAAAAAGACATCGACCTGATTGAATAGCGAGTGCATGAAATTGTTGACAGGTGCAGCGCGATTCATTAAAGCCTCGGAACCCTCGGGTAAAACATCTTCAATAGTCGTACATCTGAGACATACGCGTAAACTGAGCATGGTATGAGCAAGATCAATGTACTCCTCGCCATTCCTCGGTGTTACAAATTCTATTGGCGAATCATCGGTTAACGATGATATAGGCTTATACTGTACCCAATGTGAGCCCTCAATCGTTGTCTGAGTAGGCGGAATTTCAAACAGGAATAATTCAAATTTTAGACATTCGCACGATTGGGTGTGTAGGAAAGCCATTCTTATTAACCAAAAATTTCTCTTGTAGATCGATTACTGCTCTTCCCCTTCTTCTTCTTCCTTTTCTCTTTTATCACGCGTCCCTTTGGCCTCTTTTTATTCCTCTTGACACGCTTTTTATTCTGCTTTCTTTTTTTCCTCCCGCTTGAGTGGGTGTTTGCGGTGCTCAAGCTCTGAAGCAACTGCGGCGGTATTGTATACGGTATTGTATCGATATAGCGGGGCACTTTATAACCGGACCCCTCCATTAATTTATCCAGCTTTTCTTCGGCCTTTCTCTTGAGACTCTCGCCAGACTCTCTCACACGGTTGCGCAATGATTCTCTAAGCGGTGTGTTATGGGTAGCAACATCGGATATAACATTCATACCTGTACGTAAATCCTCTTTACCAACAGCCTTAGCTCCACGGCTGAGGAGTGGGAGAACCGTACGTAATATTCCAGCGAGAAAAGTGCCGATGCCACCACGGCCTTTCTGGTAGGGCAAGCCAGTATAGATACGGCCAATACCCCCATCACCACGACTTATTACCCCACCACCGCCTACCTGCATGTCAAAGTATTCCTCGTAGCGACTCATCTTTACTCTATACGTTTAAAGTGTAGTGTAGCCGTCAACGTACCGTAATCGAATGGTATTGGTGCACCAAGTTGATCTCTTATATCTATTTCTATCGTAAGAAATGTATTGAATAGCAAAATAATCCATGCTGTTATTGCTAGGCAATACGATATAAAATTGATCTCTCATTTTTGTTTTATTTTTAAAAGCGCTAACCCTGACCCAAGAATTAAATTTGTCGGGGTATCCTTTCCAATCAACAAAATACTCTTTTGCCCGACCTTTACCTCTAGTTTTTAAAATTTTTTCAATTCCAAACGCTGCTTTATTCAAATTTTTTTTAACTCTCGAGAGCTCCTCCTCTTAGAAGAATCCGTCAATATCCTCGTTTGCCAAATCTTTCAAAATGTAAACCCGAGGTTGGCGTGTTAATGAAATTCTTGCAATTTTGGACAACTCCAACGTCCAACCACCCTCGTAGCCTTTCGCCAAAACGTTCCTCGCTCGACTGACTCGCACCAAGGTGCCCACACTGTATTTAGCCTGTCTCGGTTTGACGCTGCCGTAGCGCAAATTTAAATTTTGTCATGCTTCTGCAGCATTGTCCAGAGTCACGGATGCAGGAGTCATCTTAGTGGCGGAATGCCTGGTGTGGTTGTAGGCTTGCAAAAGTTGGGGTAAAACGTCAATGTATCTCCGTGTATTTTTGTGCGTAAAGTAACGCCACATTCGTTCTTTTATTGTTCTTATGAATCTCTCTACAACAGCTGTCTTCGTATCGAGACTCCGTACAACCCTAAAATTTATTTCCATTTTTTTCAACAATTCCTGCCTCGCTGATCCAACAAACTCCTTTCCTTTGTCCGATTGAATTCCTAGCGGTTTCCTCTTATTACTCCTGGCTAAAATTCGTTGAAAGCCGTCAGCAACACTTTTTGCACTCTTGGTCACAATGACAGTGAGAAGATAGTTGTAGCCATCGTTGTAAGAGCTTATCGATCTCCTGTCCATCAAGTCGACTTCCCACACATCGTCAAAATAGCGTACGTTATAGCATCTTCGAGGAAATCGTCTCACCTGCTTGTGTAAGTCGTAAGCATCTTGGGTTTCGAGCCAATCGATCACATTTTCTCTATGACATTCTTTTCGTGCAGCGTGTAAAATCTTATCTTCACCGGCGTAGGCACTAGGTTGCGGAAGGCCATAATAAAGCTATTCAAACATCCTATTTATTTTTTGTTTTTCTTATCTTTTAGAGATTGATTCTTTTTCTTTTGCGACCTATTGCACGGTTTTATTGCTTTTTTGATTCGAGAAAAGAATTTTTCAAAAGTTATTTTACTGACCATACAACAAGCGCTCATCCTTGCAAAAGTTCGCTCGACGGGTGGTGTCTCTTGAGCAAGAATACGTGAAAAAGCACACTCGGCGTGTATACGATCAGCCTTTCGACGATTATTCTTTTTCTTGTCACTGTACGCTAGATCGTGCTTCCGACAGGTATCATCCAGAGGATGGATCCCCACCTCACCACGTTCGAGTCGTTCTGCCAGTTTGGTGCCCGGTCCACAAAATTTATAGCCGGGAACGTGCATCTCAAACGGAAGCAAATCAATCAAAGAGTCTAGAGCACTATTTTTTCCCCCTCCTCTACGACACTCTCGTTTTGGTTTTCTTCGCTTTTTTGTACTTGCCACTCATCCGACGCCATGATTGAACAATTTGTGGTGTCGGTATAAGTTTCTTTCG
Organism: Megastigmus dorsalis; assembly: GCA_900490025.1. NCBI lineage: Eukaryota > Metazoa > Arthropoda > Insecta > Hymenoptera > Megastigmidae > Megastigmus > Megastigmus dorsalis. Next base: position 8,585 of record UELU01140421.1, on the reverse strand, counting down.
CCTTCGCGCTACAGCTCGCTCACTGACACCGTCAGCTGTCAATTGCGAGTGAAAAGAAGAAGAAGATGCTGGCAAGACTTAGAGGCTGCGCCACAATTTCAGGCAATGAAATGTTGGACGATGACGTTGAGGTATGAGCGCTTGTCGGAGCGCCGTCGCAAACTGACGGTGACCTCTGGGCAGAGGTATTTTTCTAGCTCTCATAGCATCATTCACCAGGTCGATAATGCTTGCCCCCTCGACAGGGGCGCCATCTACGATTACGCTTCCGTTACGGCCCCACACTATATTACCGGACCTGCATAAGTGTAGCATAAGTCGTGCAGCATTAGCACGATATTTTTGTGGAACGCTTTCGACGATATACTCGTCAGTTCTTGTCTCATCCTCCTCTCGTTGACGCTGCTCGTCCACATAGCTATCGTTGACCGTACTCGGAACAGTCACATTGCCTTCGTCGTCCTCTGAGAATTTTCTTTTCGACGAATCCTCCTCAGCACCTCGAAAGTGAAGATAGCATTCTAAAACCTGCTTATACTTTGACCACTTCTCCTTATCGTCTTTGTAGACCGATGAGTTCAATATATCGTTCATTTCGGCATCCAGTCTGCTAGCTATCGTGCCTGGGGTCTGTACAGATTTTAGACCTCCATCCGTGAGTGAGAGACGAATGCGGTCCAAACTCTCTTGAGGTATGAGAATCATTTTTTTCACGTGATCCATTGCTGTTGTTACTGTTGCTACTTTGTCACGAGAGATACCAATATGGTTCCAATGAGAGGAGCCAGTAGGGCAAGCAGGAATCCGCCACGTTGCACAATTAATTATTTCTTCCTGTGTAAGCTTTCACCCGTATTAGCTAATTTTCGTAGAACACAGACGTGTTTGCGTTATTTACTCTTGTGTGTTTTGGTAAGTGGTACGTTACTGTGTAAGACGTTCAAAGCGCATTTTCAAATATGACGAATTAATTTCGGATCTGCTTTGCGTAACAAGGCATTCCTCTGTTGTTTACCTAGATGATACAAAGCCTGCAGAATTGCAGCGTATTTCTGTCCAAACGGATCTCTACAAGTTTTCGCAGCCATTACAGTGACACAACTGGAACATGGTTCTCAGAGTCGCGGCATTTTATCTTCTTTCGACCCACATATACGTACTTATATTCGTCGGCGGGGAAAATACACGTATGAAAGCGACAATTATCGGGCGTGTCTTGCTTGAGATCCAATAAGAGATATCCAAACGGTCGAGAGGTGGCGTCCCAGTAAGCTTCCTGCAGAAATCGTGGATCTTCCGAACATAATTGTTGCGAAAGATGCTGAATTTGACTGCGATCGCGCAAGTTTCTAAATAATACCATATACTGCGCGTTCAGCGATATATCTCGCTGGCCTTTTCCCGAATGAAAGATATTCTATACGTGATAAATATGACACTAAGATTATTGTGATGGCTGCCTTTTGTAAAGAGATTGACAATCGCCCCGCCAGAGGACGAGGATTCACGCATAAGATCGTCGATGATGAGCAGCTTAGGTCTCGGATCGTTTGCCCACTCGCCGGATTCTGGAACACCTTCGCGGAATTCGACATTGTTACTAAGCTCCTTATAGCCGGGCTGCTTCTCGCTGTTTTAGAGAATTATGCGCTCGAAACGAGTGTTGCTCATGCGATCGCTGGACTTTCACAAACTCCGATTTGCCACACCCTGTCGGGCCGGCGCACATAGACGTCCACGGATGTTTCCACCGTGTATCCATAACTGACTGACTAAGGATGGCGGCCGCTCATACTGCAGTACCACTGCCCGAGGTACTGATGACCGCGGCGGGGGGGGGGGGGGGGGGGGTCCTGGGCCCGCTCACGACTCGCGTCTAGCTATCTCGGCTCGCGGCTCGCGCAAGCGCACGAAAGACCTAATCCCCCTCTACTCGTCGTGGATCAGCGCTTCTGATCCGCGGCTAGAGAAAGCGCACGTATGAGCTGATTCGCGCAGCCGTCGCTAACGAGCGCTTGAGATACGCACAAGCGCACAAATGAGCTAATTCCCCCACTTACCACTAATCAGCACTTATGATTCGCAGTTAGCGAACACTTCTGATACGTAGCCGCAAGTCTATTAGCACATGCGCCGTGCAGTGAACTGGTTCTCTCCCCACTCTATCTCTGTGACCAATCAGATCACAGTAGTGTTTCGTTCGTGTAACCGTACGGGTAGCTCTCCGTCACTCCCACGAAGCGTCTTTTGCTGTAGACAGGTCGGCAAGTTTTGGTCTCGTTTTGCGATAAAACCTCGTGAAAATCCGTACGTCTGATGACCAAAGAGTCTAAAGAAATTTCGCTTCTACCGCCTTTTACCATTTTACAAATACTCTCAAAATTCACTTTTTGGCTATTTGAGTAGTTTAGTCTGATACCTTTTACCTTACACACACACTCCTCGCGTCCGTCGGGTTTTTTATATTTGTAACCGTAAAATTTCGGTCCGCCTGATACAAATTCTATCATGTACGCACCTGCACCCTTCTCTGATAGCTCATCAGTGAGTTTACCTAGCATTCCACCAATCGGTAAATCTCTCTGACTACTATTACTGACGTAAATGACTGAATCAGTGACGTAATATAGCACTCGTCTGTCTAATACGCTTAAATATTGAAACAGCTTTAACCGGGCTTGTGCGGTAGTGAAAGCTGCAACGACGATGCTAGTGGTCGGCGATGACCTGACTGACACGGTCTTATACCTCCATCCGACGTATAGAGTTTCGAAGTTGACGGGCAAAAGACCCGTCACCTCGACTTCTGCACTGGTAAGTAACTCCATTAATCTTTGTGGCTCCGTAATCACCTCTGTTTTCGGCATATTTTCGCGCTGCGCAAACTTTCCCCACAACGAGTTCAAACATAGCTTTGACACGGATCGCAGACCCGCATGAAAACAGATTTCATTTCTATTCAAGCTTATACCCTCATATTGTTCGAGGAATTTTACATATGCGTCTTTAGCCTCGTCCGTGATACAATCGGGCGGATAGCCAGATGCCAGTGTTTTCTGTTTAAAAAACCCGTCAATATATTTTGAAAATATCCACCCGCTTTGTGTTTCTGAACTATATTGGGTCATCTCGTATTGCCATATTTCATACACCTTCATAATAGTGTAGCCTAGCTCCACAGCTTTTTTAATATCTTCCGAAACCCACGTACCTTGAAGAATCCGGTCATGTGCATTTTCGTGAGGACAATCATCTTGCAGCATTTCCTCGCAGCATGTACGACACAGCGGAAACAATAATTTAACGTGCATACTAACGGGTAGGACCGGACGATATAAATTTCTCGGCAGGAGCACGTCGCACATAATAAGGCCAAAAATACTCGACATATCGTTATTTCGCCATACGATTTTTTCACACTCTCGTGCGCCGACATACAACTTTGGATGACCTGTTGGGTATTTTCCACGCTTACAGATGTACGGGTATAGCGAGCACACGTCCACGTATTTTATTTTTTCATCATCTCGACATTCGTACATTTTTACAGTATTACCTGTGCGACCTCCAAAAAATGCATTATTTTCCACAAAATATTTCATTTCTCCGTTGCATGCCAGCTCTTGATCTTATGTGCATTCCCACATCTCAATCAACTGGTAATTATTTGCGATAACTTTTTCAGAGGTGGTACAAGTTTTTTCGTATCTGTCATCCATCGAGTCGTCGTCAGCCTAAACATCGTCGCGATTTATTCTGTAACACCGAGGACAACCATACCAGTAGCAGCCGTGAAATTGAAGAACGATTCCTCTATGATTATCATCTTCCTCGGGTTCACAAAATCCGTCTACAAGAATGTTCTCGGGTAGTCTTCTTTCGCGACAGTGATCGGTGTGCTCCATTTTGCGATTTAGCACTCTTTGCTCCATCCAGTATAACCACTGGAACGCTTTAATCGATTGATTGTCAGCTCTTCTACAGCCACCGACAGGCACGATACCGATCTGTTTTTTTTTTAAAAAATTTTTTCTAAACACGTGGAAGCTATTGTCGTGCACTCGGTAAAAGGATCCACTGCGCATTTCATAAAAGTTTCTCAGAAACTAAGCACGCCAATCTCAGTATCTTGAAATCTTGTTTACAGTATTTAATTATTTCATCCTGAAAATTGAACACATATTCACTAGCTGTTTGCTCCGTGTACCACTCTAACAACTTTTCTCGATCTTTAGCACTCATAGAGTCAGGCGCGTACATATTTATAGGTGGTAGTGGATCGGTGTAAAATTGATTTTCTGGTGTGTTAAATAAATGGGGGAAAGTACCTTTTTCAATTTCCAAAAGTCCGTAAGCTTTTGGAAAGCTACTTAAAGGCATGTGAAAATAATTCAAACTATCGATAAACTTTAAATTCAAAAATTCCATTAAAATAATTTTTGAACCATTCAAGATTACTTGCGGCTTTTCGCGATCACTATGTTTTTCTACCAGGTATTTGAAAATAAATTGACCATAGAAACCTTGGGAGTTATGTGCGATGCATATCGTCTTCTTAAATTTTTTTACGTTTAGCTAGAGCTAAATCAATCAATTCTTTCACCGGATTTATATTAAATAAGTACTCTCTAATACCACAGTGTTCGCATCTGTTGGATATATCTGTATCGTCGAGACAAAAAGTACACACTTGTTGTACTATGCACAAATTTGGAACGTGTATTTTTTTCTCTTCATCACCCAGCACAGGTACGGACTGCTGCATCTCGAAATCATAAAATAAAAATAATACATTTTGTTTTTGTGTGCCATCTTCGATCGGTTGTACGAAACAAAAATAACCCACTGGTAGTCGCCCCCTACAAATATTACAAAATTTTACACCGCAGATATGCTTTACCCCATGATTAATCATTCGTACGGTTTTACAGCAATTCGTACTAATTTTGATCTCGTCGCATACAGATAACGGCTTTTTAACTTTTTTCTTAAATGGTTTTCATAACATTCATTGCCAAAAAAGCTCCGATTGCAATTATCACATTTTTTTTTCAAGTAATTAGTTCTATTGCACTGTGGGGCTTGTAAGCATTTGTAACATCTAGTGGAGCATCTGTGACTCTCGACGTTATCATAACTTTTGTTACACGGAATGCAATAGCCTTTACTTCCTGCTGCACCCACTAAGTTAAGTATCGGTTGATAATGTCTAGTAGCCTCGTAGTACATAATTCGAAGTACGTGCAAAACTTTTTTATAGGTGTCAATTACATATCTCGTACCATCGAAAATAGGCGTATCCCCGCGGGCAACGTTTCTAAAAGAATACACAACTATAGCTATGCCTTTCTGAGCGAGAGACATCTGAAACTGACGAATTTCTTTGAGTCCACAACCGGTCGCCGGTACACTGACTTTTGCCAAATTAATAAGATCTTGAGCTACTTCTTTCTGCACTCGGCTATTTTGTCTTTTGATCTGATTCCAATACTCGTGTAAAACACCTGAACGCAATTGTCCTCTAACTGCGTGAGCACATTAGTAAACAGAGACCGCGGTAGACACAAATCATCAGTGTTTCTTATAGATAAAATCGAGCGTTTCCGCACAGACTCCTCGGTTAAGCGCACACGTCCAGGACCTGATATATTGTTTATCACACTACATTTTATCAATAACGTATCGTCAGATATCAAAATCCGTTGCACTTTGCGCAGCACTGAAAAACATATCCCACAATTCCACTACGTGGAAATCTTGAATTGGTCTAAAAGGCATCCACAAGGGTCCGTGAACGAGTCTTGGTGATTCAATAGTAATACCTATAAAGTCTGTAGGCTCACGACCACGACAAAGATTTTCATGCAGTTCAGACAGAGCGCTTTCTAACCTCTCGTAAATGTTATTTTCGGCCGGAGGAGTGACAATTCGTCCTATGATCTCGACCCCTTCTACGCCAAATCGTCGATAGTGGCGCGAAGAGGTGCTTTTAATCGTGAAGCGCTGACCTCGACCTCTCTGTAAAAGCACATCTGAAAATGTACAATTTTGAATATTTGTGAATTAAAAAAAAATTAAAATATTCAATAACCATACATTTACCGTTTTCGTCGGCTGTGTCGGTCTCGGATGAATGTGAGTCGGAAGACGATGACGAAGAGCTGCTACTGCTGGTAGATGAATGAGACTCACTGCCTGCGGCTGCAGGAGACTCATTATCTGCATCGTTGTGAGCTGACGTCGAAGCCATTGCATTGTCCTGCTGGGGTATCTCACACTGCATAATTACCTCGTCGCCTTCTTTGTCATCCCACATCTCTCTAATCACTATCAAATGTACAAGAAATCATTTATTGATTTGCATATAACTTTAGCTTTTTTTCTCGTATGTATAAAACAAAATAATACTTACGATGACGATGAAGTATACGCCTATCACATTCACCATGACATCGAGAATTTTTTTATTGTTAAAAAGACCGACTTGATACATATAATCGAAACTATTAATATTGGTATGCGTCAAGACAAAATTTAATCTTTTTAACAAAATTTCCGTCGATAAAGCTTCCAAGTTGCTACGCCTTACAAAGTTGAACAGTGATCGAACGTTAGTGTCGCGAGATATAGCTATACGAATCAAGCATTTGAGAACACCGAGCACGTGAATGTTCGACGGTAAATCCATGATTAACCTGGGTAGCTTGATGTAAAACTGGTCTAGAGAGACGCTATGGGCAGTTTGATGATTAAGAGTCACTATGGGCAGATTGATGTAAAACTGCTCTATTTATACATCCTCGATCGTTAGCACGAGGAGGGGATTATACAAAGAAGTCATTACGAGCCGAATAAAAGAGAGAGAGAGAGAGAGAGAGAGAGAGAATATCCGATTTAATATTGTCCCCAACGTAAAAAATGTGCAATTTTAATAAATATTTGCAAGCTCCGAGACACCCTATATTCTCTCTCTCTCTCTCTCTCTCTCTCTGTGTTGCCCTACTGTGCTTTCTCTCCAAAGTACTCGAGAAGATTGCACACTCCCAAATCTCGGAGTATCTCGCTGCAAACAACATTCTCGATCCTTTACAAGCAGGGTTCCGACAGCATCACAGTACTCAGACATCCCTGTTATACTGACTGATGACATACGTCTAGGCATTGATAGGAGAATGGTAATCTTGCTGTTGCTTTTCGATTTCGGTAAGGCTTTTGATACCATCTCTCATTCGAGGCTGTTGAGCAGATCACGCGATCTCGGGTTCTAGAGTCCGCACTCCTGTGAATTAAATCGTATTTACAAGGCCGTACTCAACGTGTGTTATCAAAAAATGTTTGTTCTTCATGGGTTGAAACTAATTTGGGTGTGCCACAGGGGTCGGTCCTCGGTCCTCTGCTCTTCAGTCTCTATATCAATGACCTTAAAGATCTATTTGACTGTCGGGTCGTCAGGCATATACTATATGCCGATGACCTCCAGATTTATCTGCAGACTCCTGCAGATGAAATTCTGGAGGGAATAGCTCGCCTATCTGATGCGGCGCGGCTGGGGTCGACGTGGGCGAGGCGCTCGTCTCTTCGACTCAATACTGGCAAGACAAAAGCTATAATGTTTGGTTCAAGAAAATATGTTAATGATTTAACGGAAAAGGGATTGCCATGTGTTGACTTGGGGGGAGGGGCGCTTGTGCCTTTTTCCGACGCTGTCGTGAGTCTCGATGTTACATTAGATAGTAAATTAACGTGGAAACCGCAGGTCGATTGAGTAACTAAAAAAGTAAATAAAGCCCTTTACAGCCTGCAGTTTATAAGGGCATGCACCACCGAGACTTTACGCAGAAGATTGGTTGAAGCCTTAGTCGGTTACAGAGACTGAATGATACATGTGTGAGATACATCTACGGTGTTAGTAGGGACGAGCACATCACCCCCTATAGAAAGCAACTGGGCTGGTTGTGTGCTGACTCTCGAAGGAATTATTTTGCTGCAATTATTATGTATAAAATCCTTCGATTACAAGAACCTCAGTATTTGGCAGCTTTTTTCAGCAGGCATCAGCCTAGGAGCACTAGCAGGGGTGTTGCACAGGAACTTTCAATACCAAGGGTGCGCACGGATTGAGATCTTTCCAGGTTCAATGTGCGCGCCTTTGGAACTCTCTCCCGGACTCTCTGCGCAACCTACCATCTTTGCGCAGATTTAAGACGGCGATCTATCAACACCTGCTCGATCTTGATTCTTAGCCCTGCCGCGGGCCGCACCTGCGATTGGTTATGCGTTTGACTTTAGTGACTTACACTACACGCTTGGGTCAGAACTGTAAATTTTTTGTATGTTAATTTATTATGTTCTGTCCCATATACTTATTTTTAGAAAGTGTGAGTGTATTTATTCGCGTGAGTGAGTGTGTGGTAGGATGAGTGAATGTGTGATTGTGCTGTAAAGTTTTTTATATTCTTTTAACCAACAAGACTGATAGATATTGATCGCTTTTTATATTAAATTTGTTTATTTGTATTTTAATTAAGACGCTCTGTGATATTACTTTAAGTTATAACTTCTCGATGACTGAAATAATGTAAGAC
>UELU01140420.1:18486-45041 GCA_900490025.1 Megastigmus dorsalis | reverse complement strand
AGCTTAAGCAGGGCTGTCTGAGTACTGTGATGCTGTCTGAACCCTGCTTGTAAAGGATCGAGAATGCCGGTCCTGGAGAGATAGTTGGTGATTTGGGAGTGTGCAATCTTCTTGAGTACCTTGGAGAGGAAGCACAGTAAGGCAATGGGACGAAAGTCAGAAGCTGAAGATGGGGTGGAAATCTTTTTTAAGGCCACTAACTGCGCCCGTTTCCAAGCACTCGGGAAGACTCCCTGAGCAAAGGAGGAATTAAATAAACGGACTATATAATTCCCCAACACTGGCAGAGACTTCACCACAACACTATGCGGTATGACATCTACACCCCTCGCCTGAGATGTAAAATGAGACATGGCGAGAACTACATCTGGAAAAGTAACTGGATGAAATGCAAAACCATCATCAGATGCAGACTGTATGATGTTTAGTACGCTATCTATGTCCTCATTAGGCGAGATAGACACCCCCGCAAAGTGTGTATTGAGCTCGTCCGGGGTGAAACCATGTAGCTCCTCCTTGCTCTTAGGCAAGAGGCCAAGATTACGCATTTCACTCTGAATATCCTTCCCATGATCAAGAGCGTCAGAAAGCTGGTTACTAAGAAAGGAGGTACGCTCCTGATCCATGCGCACCTCGACCTCATTGCGCAAGTGAAGAAATTCGTCCAGTAGAGCGGCACTACCAGTCCTTTTATAAGAGAGAGAGAGAGAGAGAGAGAGAGAGAGAGAAAGAGGGAGAGAGAGAGAGAGAGAGAAAGAGAGAGAGACAGACAGAGAGGGAGAGAGATTGATTGATTGATTGATTAGATTTTATTGGGGCCGTGAGGTAGAAACCTATTTGGCCCAAGAGCATATACATACATTGTTATTTACATAACGATAACTATAACGATAAAATAAAAATAACAATAAAAAATAAAAACTGTTGTGCATACACACAGAAAAACAAAAATTTAAAACAAAAACAATTAAAACAATTTTCCAAAAATTTAAAACATAATAGAATGAATATTACGAGAGACAGAGTGCAATTTTAAGCAGTCAAATGAAATTTTCTTGTTACTACTATTTTTTTAAACAGATGAAAATATAACTTAAAAGTAAAAAGGTTGAGTAAGGATGAGGTAAAAATGCAAATAATGATAAGAGGTTCATCTTTTACATGTATATTGTTGGACAAAAAATGGTTTTATAACATTATACAAAACTTACTTTGCCAAATCCATATTGTATAAATGTTTCGCCAAATTAAACAAGTCATATGCGTAGATTTCTAACAAAATAATTTCTAATACGTCGCCGTTAACATCAGTATTTTTGAATGTTGATTTAATTTTATTATCAATATCGGAGTTATGAAGAGCATAAAATTGCTTGAATACATCTAAGTCTTTAAAAATACATTTCTCTTTACCCTCGCCTTCGGCCTTTAATACATCTTTGAAATACTCTAACATAATATCGACACAACGATTCACTACAACTGAATATTTTTCAAGCTGGGCCAGTCGCTCGGCAATACACTCCCATATGTCTCTGAGTCCGTCAAAGGTGGCTTGTTGAATGATGATTTCCGGAGTATGCTCGTTCTTCTTAACTTTTTTGCAAAGCACTAAAAACAATGGCTTCGCCTCATCCATATTTTGACTTTATTGCTCTACAGGAGTGCTATCTAACTTGTCGAAAATAGCGATTGCTCTAGCCCCATAAGCCGTTGTGTAATGCAACTTATGATACGGTAATTCTGTTTTTGTTGGTTTTCCAAGTTCTGGATAGAAAGTGTATAAGTGATGCAGGTAGACTCTCATCGCATCCATCTGCTCGACGATCAGTTCCCAGCTGTGTATATCCACAGTCGCGTACCTCGTAGGCTGTCCTAAACCGCAAAGTTTTATAACTGTTTTGTAATAGTCGCCATCGTACTGGAGCCCAACAGCGACTCCCTTCGAATTTGATTTATTTAACGCGAATGTAGTTGAAACCAACATATTACACGATGGTGCACTTTTATTTGCCATTTTGCTCGGAATGGAACTTTTTGTAGAACAAAACTGACAGAAGATATCCCGACGTGTACGAGCACGCAGAGTAACCACAGACAACTGATTTGAGCTCTTACGACCTGCTTGTATAAAGGTGGCTGGGGAAAAAGATGACCGTTATAAGATGATGACGGTTATAAGATGACGACGTGAAGAAGGGATAGGAAAAGATAAAGAATGGCCGTTACAGCTTTTTCGCGAGATTAACTTACATATAAAGAAGCCGCTCTGCGAAAATATTAATTGCAAGATCCCTCCCCTTTCCCCTTTCAGCTGTGCGTGGGCGGCTAAGATAAAAGAATGACCGTTACAAGATGATACGCCATGAGACGGTTCCTAGTTTTTTTCACAGAATTGACTAATAAGAAATTTCACATTTTATATTCTAATAATTATGAAACTAAGTGTACATAAAATTACATAAGATACATAGCGATTAAAATATAAAGAAGAATACAGATATTGAATAAAAAACAAGTTTTTACATATATTTCAGTATCGAAGTACACGTTTGGTTACAGAAACCTCTACCAATAAATTTTTTCCGTTGGTAAACGCTCATTTTACACTGTTTTTTTATTTTTTAGTCTATTTCTAACCTTTTTATAAAAATTTGAAGCTATCTCGTCGTTGCGATACGAATTTCTTCCAAAGACGCAAAAAAAGAGCGTAAAGAATTACCGCTGCACAAATGATAGAAAAACATAATACAATACTCGCCACACACCTGTGAATCCAAATTTTGTAGTTTTTTCTCATTCCATTTGTATCGGAGTAAGGAAAGCTTCTTCCACATTTTTCCGGCCTTCTTATCTCAATATTCCATGAGATAGGAAGGTAAAACCAGGGAAAAGTACAAGTATCAGGGTGGCGACGTGCGGAGACCATTGCGCGTCTCTGCTACATCTCCTTTGCCCTGATAAGTTTGGGGCGGGTATTATTTTAATCTAACATCACTCTCGATATCAAACTAGGTCTCGACACGATGTCTGATAGCGTAAGCTATCAGAAAATTACCCCGTGACGGTTGAACGTCACAACATACATGTTTATGTAAATAGGGCATTAAGATTATCTCAAGTATAAACAAATCAGGCTACGGGACTGTGTGACGTCATTTGTTGTATCTCTCCATATTATACTACTCTGAGCGCGATGACTAATGCGTAACACATCAACCACTGTACAGCTCTCTCTCATTCTCTCTTCCTCGAGTGAACAAAGCAATATACGATTTTCGACGCGCTGCTTAACTTCTAGAACCTTCTAGAATATTCTAGAGAACTTGTGACGTCATTTGCACCTGCACGGAGCGACCAATCACAGCGCTCGGCTGCACAGGTGTGCAAAAGGATGAGTGGTGGAGGGAGCCAGAACCGACCTTGCTATACTACTTACCCCCTTAACACAGCAATATATAATTCATGCATATATTGAGATAGAAAGTACACAATTAGATTAGTTTAGATATAATCAACAAAAATTAAGAATTGAATGTTAGATTGGGTAACATTTTTGTTTTACCGTCAACTTGTATAGGTAGCCCTGGCTTATGCATCAATTGTACTAAGATGCAATGACTATAAATCGAAAAATTGGTAAACCTGATTTATTTATCACTGTAACATGCAATCCAAATTGGCCATAGCTAACTAGAATTCTTGAAAAATTCCTTTTAGGAACAACATGTTATGGTTCTCCCAGTATAACAGCAAGAATATTTTATATAAAATTACGAGCTATTTTATATGAGATAAATAAGTTGTAATATTTTCGAAGATATTTTGGCATCTACACCATTGAATTTCAAAATGAGTATTACCAAATGCACAATTATTATTTATTTTAAATTATAAAAACAAGTTCTTATATTCTCAAGATATTGATAAATATGTTAGTGGAGAAATTCCAAATGATGATGATTAAAGAAAATTATCCTTAGAATGAAGATTCTATGTCTTATAATAAAGGAAAAAATGTATGTTCAAAAAAAATTTCCATATGAATTTAGTGAATACAGATATTTTGATAAAAATGGCTTTTCACGATATAAAAAACGAAATAAAAAAATAAAAAATATGTGGATAATGCAAAAGTTAATGGAAAATTAGTAAGTGTAGATAATTCAATAGTTGTACCTTACAATGCAATTCTTTCAAAAAAGTTTGGATGCTACTGTATTAACATTGAAATTTCTTTTTTTGTCATTACAGAACATTAGCATATAATATCTTGCTCATTAGTATAAAATATCTTTATAAATATTTACAAAAAGGTTACGATAGAGCATATATGGTGATAAAAGAGGAAAATTAAAATAACGAAATTTTTGATGAAATAATTGATTATTTAGATGGTGGATTTGTTAGTCCTATAGAGGCTGCATGGAGAATAGAAGAATTACCTTTATCAGGCAGATCTCACATAGTTATTCGATTAGCTATGCATACTGAAAATTAGCAGCAAATTTTTTTTGAAGAAAATAATGAAATACAGGCATTAACACCTTTAGAGGACAGGAATAGCCGTATACGGAGTATAGGATAGTTTTAACATATTAGATACCTTTTTATGCATTTTCTGAAGGAGACCAAACATCCCAAATCCCCGTCTTCTAAAGGTTAATGAAAAATACAAATACAACAGTTACAGCATGGTTTGAATTGAATAAATCAGATGAAGAAAGAAGAAAAATTAAATATTCAAATATACTTAAATACTATATTTTCCATTCGTAAAAATAATTTGGAAAAAAAGGAACATATTTTTAAATGTCCTTGGACGGATTAACAGTGTTAGTCCTAAAGGTGTTGAAAGATTTTATCTGAAATTAATATTTTTATTGAAATATTACATTACAAAACCTTTCAAGCAACAATAATCGCGATGGGATTAATAGAAAATGACAATAAACTTTTTAAAATTTCTGAAGAAGTAAGTTCTATTATGATGCCAAAAAATTAAGAATTTTTTTGCATATTTTTTTATTGTTGATAATCCTCCTTCTTTCGAAGGAAAATCGAGCATTAACCCATTAACGACCACATGGCCCAAATTTCGAGAAGTTATCAACGTGATTATTTCTTATGTTATCTGGTTTTAAACAATTCTCTTTTCATATATTCCGATGTGAAATTTTACGCTCTTTCAGAATCCGTAGTCAGAATTACGGTTTAACCTCAAGAAAAAAAATATGGCCGATTTAAACATAAAAAACGTGTAAATTTTCGAAAAAGATTTTTTCTGGATTTTTTTTCGCAATGATACCACAAAGGTATTCCCTTATAATTATGATCAGAGGTGATCGTGGCAGTTGAAGTTTGACAGAAAATTTTGATATTAATGTTAAACAACCCTATTTTTACAAAATGACGGCTGAAACAATTTTTTTTGTTTAAACTTCATCAATTTTTTCTCGAAAACTATAGACTTTAGCAAAAAGTTCACAAGAACAAAAATGTCTTAGAATTAGTCAAGGAATACTGTCTCCGAAAATTCTGAAATAATTTGAGAGACATTTTTGTTCTTATGAACTTTTTGCTAAAGTCCATAGATTTTGAGAAAAAAATTGATGAAGTTTAAACAAAAAAAATTTAGTTTCATCCGCCATTTCGTAAAAATGGAGTTGTTTAACATTAATACAAAAACTTTCTGTCAAACTTCAACTGCCATGATCACCTCTGATCATAATTATAAGGGGATACATTTGCGGTATCATTGCGAAAAAAAAATCCAGAAAAAATTTTTTTCGAAAATTCTCACGTTTTTTATGTTTAAATCGGCCATATTTTTTTTAGATTAAATCGGAATTCCGACTACGGATTCTGAAAGAGCGTGAAATTTCACGTCGGAATATATGAAAACAGAATTTTTTCAAAGCCGGTAACACAAGTAATAATCATGTTGAAAACTTTCTCGAAATTTGGGCTGTTTGGGCGTTAATGGGTTAAAAGAAAAAAATGAAATTTTAAATTTGAAAATTTATGTTCCGCTGATTTCGGATTATCTAATCAACAGATATTGAAATTGAAATTTCAAATGGAGAAAACCGGGAAATAAGAAAAAAAAACGGAGCAATGTTTAATGAACTCAAAGTTCAATTAAATAAGGATCAACGTAAAATTTTTAATTATATTTTGACTACAAAATAATGCATGATTTTCATAGATGGCCCAGGTGATATAGGAAAAACATTTTTCCTAGAAAACCGGCGAAAGGCATAGCTGACCGACGGGCGATGTTTCAGAGCAACACCCGGCCCCAAAGTAATTTGTTTTCGTATGTCATGCTCGATTCGCTGTCCGTTGCCCGTAGAGCAACTGTAGCACAGGCAAGTAGTCGCACTTAAGCGAATAGATGAAAATATAGAAATCTCATTATGTGCAGAAACTAAATCCCCGTTATATAATTGGCGCCCTCAATAAAAAAATCCACAGGCTTTACGTTCGGGAATTAATACATAGGAAATGTGTTGCGAGGGTAATTTAAAAAAAAGTAAAGTACTATTTCTCGATACAGCTTGTTGGAAGAAAAGAACGGAGTAGAGAATATTATATTTTTCCGATACGCAAATTATAATTGGAAAATTAAGACAATAGTCGCAACGCTTAGGGAGCGTCTCTCCCGAACGATATTTAGACGCTTATAATAATATATAAGGCACAATAATTATGAGCAATTAATAATGGTAAATTTTTATAAACAGTTTCGATTATATATAACTAACATTTTTTCTTCTTGTTTATTGGTTGTTCTTGAGAAGAAAAATTGATTTTTTTTGTGTGATATTATTAAAACAAGAAAATAATTTTGGTTATTGTTAGTGTTTGTTTAGTTTAACACAAAGGACTTAAAAAAGTAGTTATTTCAAAATTAAAGTCTGAAAGAGTCTAATGTTCGTTGGCTTGCGAATAATAGAAAGCAGACGTTTAGATTGGCGATTGGTACAGCGTTCGCATCGCCAAGAAAAATATTGAAGTGTCTGCCGATAAAAAATTTTTTCTTTTTCCATTCTTGCATTTTCTTGTTTATTGTCGTTGTCAGATTAAGTTGATAACATCGTGTAAATGTAAAGTGACTGAAAATTTTTAATTTTCTGAGAATCTTATTCATTTTAACATAGGAAATTTATTAATGGAAAATGCAAATTATGTGAGTGCCAAAGTCGTGCAGAGAATATTTTTTTTTGTTTGCGTTGATAGATTATCTGAGGACTAGGAGTTTAACTTTTTTTTTGTCTCTCTTTTAAGTGCCAAATCGCTAATTTCGATTGGTAATCGAAAGGGAGATATACTCTTTTAGTATCTAACTCGCATAAATGCATAATTGCTATATGCTACGGATACGTTGCGTATAAATTTTTTTTTACGATTACATCAGTAAATTAGAAAGGCAACTGAAAGCGGGTAAAGTATTTAGAGATTTTGTTTATTAATTTTATTTGACTAAAAGCGAAAATAGCAAGGTAGGGTTAGAAATCCAAATGTTAGATAATGGAACTAGATGTCGAGGAAACGGATACTGTATTAGAGAAATTGGAACTGTTGACAAGCGTCACGCAATTTTCTAAGGTAGGAATGGAAAAACAACCTGAGAAGCGATTAGTAATAGCAGGCGCATACGTAATGCAACAAGACCTGAGAGAGTTCGTTACGAAGCTGTACAGTCTACCTAATGCTATAAGGATCAAAATAGTAATATATAAATAATCTAATAATCCATGGCGATTGTACTACCCAGTGTGCAGTCTACCTAGAGATTAAGATTATTGAAATCAACATAATTAAAAGCATAAAATAAGACTCTTGGCAATTATGCAGTCCATTTCGTGACTGCATAGTCTACCGCTGCGAGTCAGGTAAAAGTAAATAAAACATATTTACTTTCAGTGTCCGGCGATTGTACAGTCCATTACGTGGCTGCATAATTTACTAATTAACCCTATAAAAATAAAAACAACGCCTAACAATCGTCTATTACAAGGCGATTGTGAAGACTCAATAAAATAAAAACAGTGTTTAGCAATCGCCCAATGCGAGGCGATTGCAAACATACGATAAGAGAAAACAAATAAGATCTATCTCCTTTCCTTGTCCGGCGATTATGCAGCCCACTGCATGGCCGTATAGGCTTCCAAATATCCTTATCCACATAATATAAGGAAAAAAGAAAGCGTGTCTAGCAATTTGTGCAATGCGTGACAATTGTGAATATACGATAAAAAATAAAATAAACTTAACATGTGTTTAGCGATTGCCCATTGCGACGCAATCGCGAATACATGATAATATAAAAACAAAAAGAGCTTTATACCCTGGCCGCGTTATGCAGTCCATTGTGTACGCATAATCGCTATCCAGAGCGACAAGAGCATGGAAAATAAACAACCGTGAAAGAGGCGACAAATAAGAAAAAATATCGTGATTTTTAGGTAAGATAGTCGAGCCCGAACTCTCTAATTAAAAAATTATGATGATCGTGTTCGCGCAGGGACTCGAATCAAAGACTTGTAATTAGAATAGCGATCATTTGTTATAGTAATAATTATAGAAAAAACTCTAGAATTTAAGAAGAATCATTATGCTACCTAGATATCAAAGTGGACTGCTTGAATGTCACACTTATAGGCGCCTCGCGAATATAGATACTAATGTAAATACTGTTGCTGAAAATCAAACAATCGCGAAAGAGCAAATTAATGGTATACGTCAGCACATTATTATATTAGAAAAAATAATTAATAAACAAGACAATAAAATTAAAGAATTAGAAGCAACGACAATAGGCTTAACGAATAAAAATAAGAGCGTTGAAAAGAAATGCAAGCATATGCATAATGAACTCATTCGTATAGAAAACGAAAAGAAAATTGAATACGCGCATATTAAAATAAGAGTATTCTTACTCGAAAGATCAATAGAGAGTATGACTATGAAAATGAGTCGCCTATCAATAGCTTAAATATCTTATTATCAGTCTGTGAAATTACATGTGGTTCAATTAATCGATTATAAATTAGATAAACGCGGACGAGAAATTGATAAAAATGGCTAGCAGCACGCGTCGATCAACCAATTTTATGGCCGAATTAGAAGCCAATTCGGAGGAAGGAAATCTGACTGCAGTCGGGAAAAGGCGTCTCGAATGGGAACAAGAGGTCACAGATGAGCTTAAAGTACTTGCCGATGAACAAACTCATATTTCAAGGCGTTTAGAAAGCTTTCAAAACACTTGCGAATCCCCACAAACTCGTATTCTCCAAGTAGAAACGGTTCGTCGCGATTTGATCGATCGCATAGATCATCGATCAGTGAAAGTAGAACAAATCGAAAAAGGCTGAACTGAAAAAATCGCGTCGTTCGAACACGAAAATGAAGAACTGAATGCAGTTAACGCGGGATTAACCCAAAAATTGAACGAATTATTAAATACGGTAGTAAACGGCAACAACTTACAAGCATTTAAGCAATACTGCTTAGACCAGATAGATAGCACCGCCGATAAAAATTAAAGCGAAATTGATGAAATTCGCGAAATTATTGAATCAACGCCCGTTAATGCGTCGGGACAGCTTAGCAGAGCATTAAATCGACAAATAAAGTTCTCGTTATCAAAATTTAAAGGTTTAGAATCGGAAAGACCAATAAAGTTCTTATCAGAACTTGATAAATACGTCGCGCTTATGAAGCCTAGCTCGGCAGACTTAATATGTATTATTTCGCAAGCGCTGGAAGACTCCGCCCAGGAATGGTAGTATCTTCAGCAAGATGATGTCGACAATTACCAAGACTTCTGCCAAAGGTTCAAAGAACGCTATTGGAACGCGGCCGTGCAGCAAACAGCTAAACCAAGGGTAGAATTCGGTGAATACCGACCAAACGGGAAATTCAATCGCATCAATTACGCAACATACGTATTTGGATTACCAAAAGAACTCGAGTTGGGATATACCGAGGTCGAATTCGTTCAAAAAGTCTGTGATCATTTCGATAAAGAAATAAGGCACATGCTCATTAGACAGCAAGTCAAAGACAAAAATAACTTGTTTAAAATCCTCGCTGACTACGATCACGACGAGTTAAGGAGTAAAAAATTATCCATATCAGGCGCGAAATACAGAATTCGGTAAGGGGGGGGGGGCGGAATCCCCAGAATAGATACTATAATAAACCATATGAACAAAGAAATAATAGCTGGACCAATAAAAATGTAAACGCGATTCAAAGCTCGCAAACAAGAGCGCCGCGTAATACAAAATTCACTCCTGCGTAGCGCGTCTGCGAGTCGATTAAACGAAAAAAGAAATTCGCTTAATCAAAGTAACAATAAAGATCAAGCGAAAAAATCTAACGAACAAAGCGTTAACGCTAGCAGCCAGAGGGAGCAAGCTGAGCCAGACGAGCTTGACCGTTTATTATTATGTATAGATGATGATCCGACGGAAAACTAAAGAGCGTCGTGAATAGTCGAGTCAAGACGCGCCATGCTAAAAAAGATAAAAAATTGAATATAGCTTCCACACTCGAAGACCCGCGAGAAGAATTACTCTATGACATTGAACCGGAAGGCGCGAATATAAAAACAATAATGTGTCTGGAAATAATTATTCGCATAGAAAATACTAAAGTGAAAGCTCTAGTAGATACCGGCATCGAAATAACATGCATATCGGAAGAATTATACTTCGCAAATATTGATAAATTTAAGACGCGACCAAAACTACCAATAAGCTGAAAAATCATTAAAGGCGCGACTGGCGCGAAATCTACGTGTTTAAAATTTCAAGTCTCAGAACAAAGTTCGGAGGCTTACAAATCACGCTAATGTTTATCGTAGTTCCAAAACTAATCAAATATTGCATAGAAGGGTACGATACGCAGAAAGCATTAAAAATGTTGATAGACACGCGGGATAACAAAATAAATTTAACAATTGATGAAAAAGACGAAATAATCTCGTTTATAGGCGTAGGGATGAGCTCAAAAGAGTATTCCTCTATGCAAATCGTCATGCACGAAGACCTTGAAAACGAGGAGTGCGACGATTACGGTAATGACTTTTACAAAAAGCATTTAACCGAAAAAATGCATGAATACTCGTACGATATTTCACATAAGAAATCATCGAGAAAATACATACGAATAAAAACTTAAATCAATTGCAAAAACAAGAATTAAGTAATTTCATCAATAAGTATAAAATCGTTTTTGAAAATCGCCCGGTTTTATTAACAAATTATAAATATACATTAACGTTAAAAGACGACTTACCTTTCTATTATAAACCTTATCCGATTCCGTTATCATATAGAGATAAAGTTAAAAAAGAAATTGATAAAATGTTGGATCTCGGAATAATAAGACGTTCCTCTAGTTCTTACATAAATCCGGTAGTAATTGTAAAAAAGAAAGATGCTTTTATACGGATATGCCTAGATGCGCGTAAATTAAATGATAAATTAATAAATGATTATGATTCGCCGCCGAGTTGAAGAAATATCCGCGCAATGTAAAAACAAAAAATTCATGTCTACACTCGATTTAAGGTAGTTGTATCCCGACTGTGTGAGTCAAATTGAAACTTACAAAAAAATTTGAAAATATATTCGAAGTTTTTATGTATAAAGTATTAAAAATGAAAAATATAACTTTTCCTAATATTATCATGATGAAATATGATACACAGCAAAGAGAGATAGACTATTGTTTTTGTGTAATCATAAGTTGCTCGTCATACTCCGAGGGGTTATGTTCGTTCTACTTTCTGAGCTAGATTGAACTGTAAGATTTCGTAAAACTTTGGATTGACACTACTTCGTTACTAACTGGTCAACCTTCTCCAAATTTATACATGAATTCTAAAATATACTAAACTAATTTTTTCAAAATTTTTGTACACATAGCGACACTAAGTCAGTCAATCGGTCAATATTATTTACTTAAATGCATCATTTTGTAAACAGTCGCCATTACATCAATGTTAAATATTGTGAATTTGAACTTGCTGTAGCTTTAAAATTATTTGGTAAATTGATCCTAAATTTTACAGTCATCTATTACTGTACCTTAATTAATTTTTCTCAAATTTTCAAAAATAATTCAAGACTTTAGATTTGGTATACAACTACCTTAACAATGAGTTTTTGGCAGATACCACTCGTAGAAAAAAGCAGAAAACACACTGCATTTAAGTTTATAATATTAAAAGACGCGCCGATAAAAAAAACGCGAACAAAATTCATTATACTTTCAATATCGGCGACTTAGCTTTAGTCAAAGCGTTAAATATCTCAGGTGCACTCGATAACAAAAATAGCGAAATTCTTTAACGTGTTCGAAGGACCATACATCGTGAAAGAAATAATTAATACAGACAAGTACTTGTTGTATAATAATAAAACTGAAAATGAAAGAGGAAAATTTCATGTATCTAATATGAAACCGTATTTCTCTAAGTAGCAATCGAAACATTAATATACTACTAGATTCATATACATTAAAATTAATACGCATTAATATATTTAAATAGTATAATAAACAAATTATAATTAATTAATATATAATAATCAATTAATAACTAAGATAAAACCAAAATAGATAGTGCTAGTGATACAAAGAATGTACGCGAAAGAATCAACGAAAAAGATACAGTAGAAGAGCTAAAAGTAATTTTTAAAATACATAGTTTTTAAAGCCCACTATGTTAAATTTTTAAAGGGCTTAAAACCCAGCATTTCGGAGCCAGGTAGGCCGCGAGACATAAGCAAACCACGTCAGCCGAGCAAGTGGAGGAGGGTGCGAGAGAGAGCACTAGAGGGTGCAAGCGAGACAGAGCACCGGCGGGTGCGAGAGAGACGGAGCTTCGACGGCTGGCCCGCCGCTCGCTACCTCCACTCCAGCGCGCTTTCAGGAGCTTTAGGCGGTACCACGCGCCAACCCTTAAAAAAGCAGGCCCCGTGCTCAAGCCCATACTCCACCGTTAGCCATCACGCGACAAGATCGAGAAGCACATAGACCGAGAGGATGACGTGCTGCGACGCAGCAACGCAGACAGTGGACGGAGCCTTCGCCAAGGTGCAGTGGTACCGTTTGAACATCACGTGTTGGAAGGTGAGGAAGGCCACAAACATCAAATGGGAGAAGGTGGAGGGCCGCTTCAAAAATGGCAGAGGCACGCAGACGCCTCGCCAACAGGCCACAAAAGGCACGCAGACGCCAAGGAACAACGACTTCCACCACCATCCTCAACGGTGCGGGCAGAAGCGCCCATATCCCGAGGACGTCAGCGAGCAGCTGCAGAGGGTCGACGCTACCATCACCGCGTTGCAGCTGGACATTGCAGCCCGCGAACGCGATCTCGCCGCCCGCTACAACATGAACACCACCATCATCACGGGCAACGACGTGGAGCTCGGCGAACTCTTGGACAAGGTGGAGCAGTTGGCCACTACCGGCGATGAAATTCCTCTCCTGATCGACGCAAACAATAACCGCGACATGGACGTCACGAACGAGGCGTTTTATGAAGAATTGCTGCAACAGCTGATCAACGGACTCGCCTCAAACCGAGAGAATATAGTGCGTCCCGGTGAGCTGAAGCCGTGGTTAAAAAAATTAAAAAATAATTACCATTAGCATTTATATTTTTTTCTTTTCTTCTCTCTTCTTCAAACAAGTGATTTTTTAGAAACTTTTTAATCAAACAATGACATTTTTATTTATTTTTTCGGCAATATCAAAAACAGCGATTTTATTTTATATTTTTTTTATTTATATGTATATATATAATCATCTAAGGAATTAGCGTTAATATTTTTCTCAGTGACCAATAAGTACTATAGACGGTGATTTCATTTATAATTTTGCGATTTTTCTTTTTAA
This sequence comes from Megastigmus dorsalis, assembly GCA_900490025.1. Lineage (NCBI taxonomy): Eukaryota > Metazoa > Arthropoda > Insecta > Hymenoptera > Megastigmidae > Megastigmus > Megastigmus dorsalis. Next base: position 31,121 of record UELU01140420.1, on the reverse strand, counting down.
TTTTGTACATAATTATTCAAGTGATCTTTACTGTGATTTCCTTTTTTACTTTTTTGTGATTATCTAACGAACAGTGATTTAATAGATGGCCGTGCGTCAATTATTAAAATAAAAATTATAAATTGTGTTTTGTTCTGTGAATTTAAATTTTTATTTTGGAGGGCAATTGGCAATGGTGGTGATGGTATACGTGGTGGTCGTGCGGCGGGCGGCAAGCTGTTCGGTCGCCAATTTATTTACGTGACGGTCGCGCGACCTACGCTTCGCGAACACGATCATCATAATTTTTTAATTAGAGAGTTCGGGCTCGAATATTTTACCTGAAAATCACGATACTTTTTTTATTTGTCGCGTCTTTCACGGTTGTTCAATTTCCATGCTCTTGTCGCTCTGGATAGCGATTATGCGTACACAATGGACTGCTTAACGCGGCCAGGGCTTAAAGATATTTTTGTTTTTATATTATCGTGTATTCCCGATTGCCTCGCAATGGGCAATCGCTAGATACATATTAAGTTCATTTTATTTTTTATCGTGATTCGCAATTGTCACGCATTGTACAAATTGCTAGACACTCTTTCTTTTTTCTTTATATTACGTGGGTAAGGATATTTGGTAGACGATACAGCCATGCAGTGGGCTGCATAATCGCCGGACAAGGAAAGGAGATAGACCTTTTTTGTTTTCTCTTATCGTATGTTTGCAATCGCCTCACATTGGGCGATTGCTAAACACTGTTTTTATTTTATTGAGTCTTCACAATCGCCTTGTAATAGACGATTGTTAAGCGCTGTTTTGATTTTTATAGGTTTAATTGGTTGTTTCGTCGTGGACGATCTATCACCATACCATCTTGGGTATGCGTGATTAGTTTTAATTTTATGTCAAATTTGATTTTTTAAAACACGAAGTTACCGCGTTGAATTTATATTTTTTACTTTATTGATAATGTTAGTTTTTTGTTTGTTGCTATGAAAGAAAACACACTAATTTTTTGTTTGGGAAAAAGCCTTTCGGCATAAAAAACCCAGATTTATTTATGCTACTTGGAAATGTACATTGAATTAAATAGAAAGAGATTCTATGCAATTTAGAGAGTTTTACGTGTTGAACAATAAGCCGTAGTGGCTACGTAATAATCGCACGCACGCACGCAGAACACAATAAGCCGTTGAGGCCGTAGAAACGTTTTCCGCACGCACGCACGCAAAACACAATAAGCCGTAGAGGCTCATGCGTTTATGAAAACGTTCTAAGCCGTTGAGGCTGTATGAACGTTTTCCGCACGCTGGATTCCTCGTGGTCACGCCGCGCGAACGAAGATGGATACGCGAGAGAGAAGCAAGGATTTCTCGTAGTTGCTCTATGTGCGCAGTACGTTGGTCGTGCGTCTTTATGCCTGACTCGGGATACTATAATATACCTTCCTTTTCACCTTGCGCAGTACGTTGGTCGTGCGTCTTTGTGCAGGGAGGAAAATTCGCGGAGCTTAAGTGAACGCGTGTTGCCTTCGTGAAGGACTGCCGAGAACTGGCGCCGACACGAACGCTCGCCGGAACCAGCACTCGCTTGTGCTGCTGTCGCGCCCTCGCGGTGGCGGGCCCGTCCAAGCGCGGTAACGCTGAAGCTGGCTCGCGTGGCGTTGCCGGCTGTCGGGCGCGACATCCACTCACACATACACACATACGGACGACGCTTCCTGTTACGACGGAACATTGGTAGATTATGCAGCCACGTAATAGACTGCACAATCGCCGGAAATTGAAAGTAAATATGTTTTATTTACTTTTAGCTGACTCGCAACGGTAGACTATGCAGTCACGAAATGGTCTGAATAAACGATAAGTGTCTTATTTTATGCTTTTAATTATTTTGATTTCAATAATCTTAATCTCTAGGTAGACTATGCAGCCACAAAGTGGACTGCATAATTGCCAAAAGTTTTATTTTATTTTTTAATCAGTTTGATTTGATTTTAATTATAATCTTAATCTGTCGGTAGGCTGCACAGCCGCACACTGGGTAGTACAATCGCCATGGATTATTAGATTATTTATATATTACTATTTTGATCCTTATAGCATTAGGTATACTGTACAGCTTCGTAATGAACTGTATAGTCGCCACCTGCTATAAGTGCAACATATATTTTATTTACTTAATACTCGAGTTTACGATTGCCGCGCAATGGGCAATCGCTAGGCGAATTTAAGTATTTATTTTTTAAATAAATTAGCTCATTTTAATACAGAAATAATAATTTATTTTAGCTCAAAAAAAGGAAGCTCTCAGGTGAGCCCAGAGCTTCAAGTTCGAGGAGGCGAAGCGAGGGATGATTCTAGTGCGGCGGCGCAGCGCCTTTTATATCCGAACTATCGCAAGAAAGGGTTATCCCCTCCGCATCGAGCTTCCCACCTCCGCGTTACTTACATTGCAGTAGGGCGCGCTCGCCAAAGCTCGAGCTCTCTCACCGGCGCTCGAGCTTTTTGCCGTTATATATATATATATAATTATATACATATATACATTTGCATGGTGCACGCCTTGCGCTCGTGCGCTTTTTATATACAAAATAATAAAAATGAAACTAAACAATTTAAGCATGGGCTGGGCGTTATAAGCATAAGTTTTTCGGCCGAAAAAGGAAAAAGTAAGGAAGAATTCATTCAGAAAGTGGAAGAATGTCGCGCTCTCTCACACTTGAACGATGAAGACCTTCTGAATGCCATGATGGAGCTACTGAGCGGAGGAGCTCTTTTATAGTGCAGGCAGACAAGGGAGTACTAGCATACTTGGGCCGATTTCAGTGAAGCGGTGTGTCGATGCTACGGCATAAATTGGATCTACAACAAAAGCTAGTGATTCAAGTTCAAAGTTGTATACAGAGAGAATAAATATTTCCAAAAATGAATTATATCGTTTATTTATTTAACTCCTCCTTTCCTCAGGGAGTCTTTCCGAGTACCTAAAAACAGGCACAGTTAGTTCGGACTGTGGCCCTATCGCCCTACTGTATTTTCTTTTCAAGGTGCTCGAGAAGATTACCTACTCCCAAATTACCAGCTATCTTTCTGGAACCGGAATTCTCGATCCTCTTCAGTCAGGGATCAAATAATATCACAGTACTCAGATAGCCCTGCTTAAACTATCTGATGACATTCGTATAGACATTGATCGAGGGATGATCACCTTGCTATTGCTTTCCGTGTTCAGCAAGGCATTTGACACCATCTCTCCTTCAAGACGGTTGAGTAGACTGCGTGATTTCGGGTTCTCGAGGTCAGCACTCCTGTAGATTAAATCGTATTTACAGGGCAGTACTCAACGCGTTATATCTAAAAATGGTTCTTCCTAGTGGGTTGACGCGAATTTAAGTATGCCACAGGGATGACATGAAAGACCTCTTTGATCGGGGGGCGGTCAAACATATTCTATATACGGATGACCTCCAGATTTACCTGCAAGTGCTTGCAGGTTAACTTCTGGAGGACATAGCTCGCCTATTTGATGCTGCACGGCCGGCCGCTTGTCCCTTCGTCTCAATGCTGGTAAAACCAAAGTAATTTTAGTTGGTTTTCGTAAATATTTTAATGGTTTAATCAAAATGGGATTGACAGACATTGATATGGAGCGTGGAGCGCTTATGACTTTTTCCGACGCTGCCGTGAGTCTCGATGTTACATTAGACATTAAATTAACGTGGAAACCGCAGGTCGATTGCATAACTAAGAAAATAAAGCCCTTTACAGTCTGCGGTTTATAAGGGCATGTACCACTGAAACATTACGCAAAAGGCTAGTTGAAGCTCTAGCCTTACCCCATCTTGACTACTGGGCTGTCTTAGTGCGTCCGACGAGCAAAAAACACGATTACAGAGACTGAATAATGCAGGTGTGCGATTTATATACGGTGTTAGGATCATCTATTTTGCTGCAATCCTTATGTATCCTTCGAGGGAGCAATTCCCCGAATCTTCGTCGGAATGATCCTTGATGTTGTGAACAGAGATGAAGCCAATCCCCATCCAGAAGTGCCAAGGCGACTCTATATCCATGTCCCAATTTTCCTCCTCGTCTGCCATGTTATTCACAATAGTCCCTTAAAAAATTTTAAATAGTACATTTGCAAGGGGAACCCATGATCTCCGGCAAATCGATTTTGTTTGATTGAAAAATGAAGTTTGGAAACAATTTTAGCGATCAATGGGCCAAATCTTTCAGGATGACCGCTATTCAAGCCAAATACGAAATAGTTATTTTATGCTTTACAGATTAGCGACTGAACAATATATTTAATGTTTCCAAATCACAAATGAAAATAGAAAATGCAACATTTAATTTGAAAGGTTGTAAAAGTCAAAAGTTCTACTCAATCGAAAGTTTTGGGCATTTCAAAATTTGACACAATCTCGCACTTAAAACTCTTTATTATTTTTATACTAATTTAAAATGTAAAATTGGGCCTAATTTTTAAACTCTCCCAACCTTTGAACGAATTGAGCTATTTATGTATATAACCTCTCAAATTGAAGGTCATATTCTCAATTTTCATTTATAATTAAGAAATATTTTTTGTTTTCGTTTTTCGCTGAGTTATAAAGCGTAAAACAACTTAATAAATGATTACGTATTCGGCTTAAGTAGCGGTTATATTATATCTTGTAAAATTGTGCCCATTGATCGCAAATACTGTTTCTAAACTTGATTTTCAGGTACCAGAATCTACTTTCCAAAGTTTGAGCGAAATCGTTTTCCAGGAAATCGTGAGCTCCTTTTGTTAGTCACTTAAATTACTCACAATAGGCACTATTTAAATAATTTTTTCACTTAAATTAATCTTAACAAATGCACTTGGCACAAACCCAACCACTGAGATTAAAATAATATCGCCAAGGGTTCCAAATATTTTTCCAATAAATAGTTATATGAAAAAATAAACACTTTTCCCGTCTTCGCAATTTTGGCTTATTAATTTTTAAAATAAGACGAGGTCTATCAAGTAGATGCATCACGGTATTAGCACTATCACGCGGCTCAGAAACTTTGAGCAAACCCTTCCACAGCAACAAAAACAGTACCGCCACGGTGTTGTAAAATTTTTCTTATAGTAACACATAAGACAGCTTACACACTTGGCGGCTCTAGAAGGCTCAGGACTGAGGTCTTCTCGATGGTGGCGTCTGTATCGTCTATTTTATACTCGTCGATGTCGAGATCAGTATTGATCGTTTCGATGATTGACGTCGTATTAACGTAAACACTAGACTCACTTGATACTTGTTCAATGTCAATGTCCGACACCTCAACGTCACTATAAAAGTTTTGGCACTCTTCCATCTGTGGAATTTAGGTAATCGTAGAACTGCTGCTGCTGCTGCTGCTACAATCACTTAAGCTTTTGTATTTATCTTTTTCCAATAATATTAAATAAAGATGCCTTGTACGTACTGAAATCGACTCCTCGTCCCTAAATTCCCTAAATAACGTCTCTTCGCACTCGTGGGCAGGCACACCGTCCATAGTACAACCAGACCAAACGACGATTGAGTGTTCAAAAGCATCTTGTAAAATTTTTCCAAATTTTGCCTAAAATTTTTCAGCATTTTTAAAAAAGGGGAAGTGTTAAACGTGCGGGTGTGAGAGAGAGAGAGAGAGTGAACTAGAGCGAGAAAGTATAGGGTGTCTCCGAGATCGCCACAGTTGTCCAGCGAAAATGATGCCATACGAAAGGCATACTTGAAGCAGGTAATACTCTTGTTGTTTCTGTATGCATTAATAGTTTTAAGATGGACGTGTGAGTACATCCTATGTGAGCGGTATAGGCCTCGTGCCGCCTTTAAAAAGAAATGCGAGGAAAAAATAAGTAAGAGAATAATATAGCTCTATATTTATTCTTTTTCCTTACAATGTTTTTAGACGGATTGGACATTCATGTAGCTTTACACAATATCAAGTTGAATTTTCTAGAGTTCGAGAGCGCACGTGTTTGCTATATCAGCTTAAACTAGAAGCTTTATTCGTATTATTTTTCGTGGTATACGAATAACAGCTTTAGAAGACAATTTGCGCATGATTGAAACTTGAGAAATAAATTCAAATGCTCCACTCTCTCTTTCTCTCTGTGTGTTTTTCCAAGAATAAAAAACAGAGGCTTCTTAAGCTTCTTGTTTGAATTGAAGCACTCTTTGCAAAATATCCTCCTTGTGCTTATGAGCGAGAGAATATAAATATAGCAATTTTGCTTCGAACTGCCTCTTCAGTATCTCTTTCAATAATCATAGATTTACCGTTAAAAATTCACGTGCTAGGTGTTTTCAAATGTGCACTTCGTATATAATAAATCGTAGAAACTTGGCAGTTTTATCGACGGGGATTATTTTCCGAAGACTTAATTTCGTTTTGATGCATACCAATATCAATAGCATAGATTATATTTATCAACTCGATCTTTATATAAATAAGCAAATTCTTGATCTTATAGTGAATGTAATAAGAAGACACAATCTTCAAGCCAATCCTGCCTCTAGCCGTATACTTCATCATCATAGTAAGTACACATTATATACGTGTGAAATTAAAGCAAAGCTAAATTCAATGAATATTCGCTTTACATAAATAATTTTTTTAGTGATTAGGGAAATGCGCGCTAGTACAGAAGGCAATAAGATAATCATGCAGTGTCAGATGCCGCAGCTGGACAGTGCAGTGGCCTAAACGTCAAACGACACGTGTGGTTACGTAAACTCGGATAGTGAGTCTCATTCATCGGAGTCATCTACTTCCAGCTCCTCGCTTCCAGCACGAACTTATCCGACCTTGACACTGACGAAAACGGAAATGCATTTAAATTCATTTGTATGTTAATTTGTAAATATTCAAAACTTTACTTTTTTACAGATGTGTATTTACAGAGCGGTCAAGGTGATGGAGGCGAAGCAGAAAGAGCTCCTCGATTTTCATTGAAAGTAGTAGAGTAGAAGGACTCTAGATCGTATGGCAAATAGCTACCGAATAATAATATTTACTAGTGGCTGGAGAGATCTCTAGTGGATCTACACGAAAGTCTTTGTCGTAACCGAGAACCAACAGATTTTATAAGTATGATTATTGAATCAGCAAGATTTAATTATGGACCATTGTGGATGTCGTCAGTGGACTATCGTCAGTCAGGGCCGAGATAGATGATACTCATCGCGTTCAGGGCATCCGACAGCGTCCAGTCAGCTAAACCTCCAGCTCATTGATCAATGGTTGATGAATCAACTGCCGAGCCAGGAACTGTAACATCCACCCTCTTCACCAAACCGGTCCGGGACTGTTGTGTACATTACTTCGGGCCGGCCGGCAGTTTGTTGCGTCAGTCTTCAAGGCAGTTGTCAGTCTTTTTTCCCTGTAGGACTTTAGTCACGTATCGTGTTATGTCATCCCATGTCTGTTTGCTATTTAGCATGAGCGTGACGACATTGTCTGGTGTCATGTACCCTGTCGTCGTCTGCAGACTCTGTTTCTCGGCTGTCCATTGCGGGCACACATGTGTGAATGTGTGCTTCGCGTCGTCCCTATAGTATCCGCAGTATCTGCAAGATGTGGTCGTTACTTTCCCCATCCGATGCAGGTATTGTCGGAAGTACCCGTGCCCTGAGAGGAGCTGGGTTAAGTAAAAATTCACCTCTCCCGCTCCCCTCTCCGTCCAGAGTCGTACGTCCTGTATTAGGCGTCTCGTCCACTTGTCTTTGTCATTGTTCGTCCAGCGGGTTTGCCAGTCTGCCAGTGTCTCTGTCTGTGCGTCGGTGGCGATTCTCGCTCTTCCCGTTTCTGGTGCTGGCGTCATAGATCCTCCGTCGCTCGAGAGCGGACTATTGGGACAACCCCGGCGATCACCAGCACCGCCCCTTCGGAGACGGTGCGATACGCGGACGCGATACGCAGCGCCCCCCTTCTTTGTACCGCGGCCATAACCTTGCGATATTTTTCCACGCGTAACGCGCCACCCCATATTTCGGCCCCGTAAAGGAGCACCGAGTGGGTCACCGTCATCAGTAATCTACGTGTGCTTGGTTTCGGTCCTCTTGTGTTTGCCATGAGGCGGGAGAGCGCAGCCGTCTGTAAGGCTGCCCTCTCAGCGGCTCCCTTGATGTGCGGCCAGAAGGTCTTCCCCCCTGGGCCGCACGACAGACTGCCCCGCCGTCATGGGTATCATCGTGTCTATCCGTCTTCTCGTCAAGTACAACAGCTCCGTCTTTTGCGTCGCTAGCTGTAGTCCCCGCGCTTCCATGCATTCCTTTATTCGTCTCATCGCCTCGTTCAGTCGCAACTGAGCCAGGTGTGTGTCTCTCGTCGTTATGACGATGACTAGATCGTCCGCGTATGCGACTAGCTAGACCTCCGGAGGCATCGGAAGGTCCAGCACTTCATCATATATCACATTCCATACGTCGAGGCCCATGATCGAGCCCTGCGCCTCCACCCTCTCCCTGCCCACTATGCCGAAAGGGATCACCGTCGCCGGTTCCTGTTCTCTGTTGAGCTGTGCCGTCAGTCTGTCCATGTTCAGTTTGTTGAGGTTCCACTCCATTGGGGGTGGGGTTGTCCTCTTTCTTGTGCATGTCATGTCCATCACGTCAAAGGTGATGTACTAGTGGTCGCTGGTCGTATAGCCTTCGATCACCCGCCATCTCCTGACTCTCGGTATAAGTCCGTCTGTCGCGAACGTCACGTCGGGAATGGATGATCCGAAGCCAGGTCTTCTGTACGTCGTCACCCGTCCCTCGTTTGCCACCGTCAAATCTAGCCTCGCAGCCATCCCCAGCAGTAGCCGTCCGTGTTTGTTCGTCGTAGTCATGCCCCACTCGATGGCCCTTGCATTTACGTCTCCGGTGAGGATCACGTCGCCGGTGAAGTCCTTCGTCGCGTCCTCGAGTGCCGCTACCTTTCTGTCGAACTCGGTACGTAATGTCGGTCACCCTCGCCCAAACGAAGTCTTCTCCCCTCCCTTGGCCCGTAATTCGCGACGCGGCAGCCCCCCGAACCCAGAGCGCCGCGGAACGGGAGGTATTAACGAACCAGGTCTGTGTGTCTCTGTCTCTGTACGGTTCGCTAATCATTATTACGTCAGCGTCCATCTCGTCGGCTAGCTGGGGCAGCAGGGCTTGAGCCAAACTGCTGCCGTTCAGATTGCCTTGAAGTACAGTCGTCATTGTAGTACGTGTCTCGTCCGTTGCCTATTCTTTGCCTCCGTCAAGGCCGCCTTGAACGCGGCGCAGGCAGTGGTTCTAGAAACGTGCGCCGCCCGGCCGCCTTACCGCGCTGTGCACAGGAAGCAGGCGGGAGCGCTAGCGCAGGCCCTGGCCCGGTGCCCGGCATCGCCGGACTTCCGGCAGCTGTCGCGTCTGTCCGGTCCTGTACAGTTGACACGGTAATGTCCGTATCCGAGACACTTGAAGCATCTCGGTACCGTCAGTCGAGTCCTCACCCGGCAGTTGACAAACCCGATTCTTATGCGTCCTGTCTGGAGCAGTCGCGTCGCGTCCCGGTCCTTTATGTCGCAGATGGCGAGTTTCTGCCCCCGGCTGTTTAGGCCGAGGACCGAGACCCTCCTATCTACATCCATCCCTTGTAATTTGTTGAATGCGTCCGTTATCTCATGCGTTTCCGTGACACAGTCTAGGTCTAATATCTCTAGAGTTGTCCTTGGTCTTCATGACGCCTCTGACCTTTTCAGAGGCGTCAACAGTCCGTAGCGTCCGTACCACGTCCGCGAAGGTCAGCCCCTCATCTGGCTTGATGAGCAGCGCCGCTCCCCGTCGTTTGGGGTCCGGTCTGTCCGTCTGTGCCGTCTGCCCCGTCTGTCTGTCTTCTGTCTCTTTCCTCTTCTTCTTCTTCTTCTTCTTTCTCTGTACTGTTGCCTATCCCTCCTCCTGCCGTCCTTGGCTTGTACCGGGCCGGGGCTCGGCTTCTTCCGGGGCGCGAGGTGCAGTAAGTCCACCGCCCCTTCCGTCGTCCGGCACCCGAACGACAGGGATTTTCTTGTTGCTGGTGGCTCTCTGTCTTTTGTGTGCCACCTGAGCCCCGAATGGACCTTCCGGGCTCTCCACCATGTCTCTTCCTCGTTTTTGGGCCCTGGCCGCCAGCAAGATCCTTCTTTCTTCATCCCTGGTGGCCTCGAGTTCGTCGTGGATGGCCTTTATGTTTTTAAGGCCGGTCGTGACGCCCTCCCCGATGTTCCTCTGTTTTCCGCTTGCCGTTATTATTATTATTATTATTTTTTTTTATGGTGGTTAAAAAGGGAAACCTCGCTTCGCGACCATAGACAGGCTCCAGATCCCGCTCCCGAGGTCAGAGACATCGAGCTCGGGGCCGTCACCCGCCTGTGAGCCAGCCAGAAGACTGCCGTCAGTCAGGGCCGGAATGGATGGGACCCATCACGTCCGAGGCATCCGTCAATGTCCGGCCAGCTAAACCCCCAGTTCCTTGATCCGCGGTTGATAAATCAGCCGAGGAGCAAGCAACTGCAAAATCCACCCTCTTCACCAAACTGACCCGGGACTGTTGTGCACATTACTTCGGGCCGGCCGGGATGTCTATGTCCTACGTGTCTGTCGTGTCTGTTTTGTCATATCGTCCTCTGTCACCCATCCGGGCTTCTCGTTCCTCCTCCGAGGCAGGTTTACCTTCGCCTCGGTTTTCTCTTCGCCTCCTGTAGCGCTCGCCTGAAGACTTTGCAGTCTCCGGCCCCAGCGGCGTATCTGCACTCTGGGCCCGCGTCCCCTGCTTCTTTGCACAAGAAGCAGTACGGGTCCTTCCTGCAGGCCTCGCTGTGGTGGCCGGGCTCGCCGCACTTGTAGCAGTGGGCAGACCGGTCCGCTCCTTTACACTCCCTGCTGAGGTGCCCATACCCAAGGCACCTAAAACATCGTACCATTTTGTACGCCTTCGTACTCGGCAGCTCATCATACCGACGCGAATGTGACCCGCTGCGAGGAGCGTATCCGCTTCGGCCATCTCCAGCGTCGCCGTCGCTAACTTGAGTTTCTCTCTTCTTTTGGTCCTCTTCTGTTTGGTCCCATCACCCTAACCGTCCTCTCCCGTGCTATTGAGCCAAGCGCTCTGTTCCACCTCGCCCCCTTCGGTTAGGGAGTCAAGGGTCTGAATTCCAGGGTGACCTTACCCTCGTTCGCCCTAACCGTGCCGATGTCGGTCACCATTCTCTCTAAATTGGCCGCGAAGGCCCCTCGGTCGGAGTTCCTCGCCAGACGGAGCAACACGTCGCCCCTCTCTGTCTGCATTCCGCACAGAACCCTCATGTTGCAGCTATCTGGGTTGATCTCCTTGCGTATCTTTCCGAGGACGCTGGCATAGGTCTGCCCTTCGGAGACCTTCACTGTCATCCTCGTTGGCCTGGTATTCTTCCTGCTCCGTTCTGTACCTGCGGGTTTGGGGAGGGAGGGCCTCGTAGCCGGGGGTTCCTCTCTCCTCTGCCCGTCCTTTCTCGGCTTTTTTGCGTGCCGTCTGGCCGCTTCTCCATCTTCCTTCTTCTCTTCCGGGCTGCTTACTGGGCTCCTTGTCCTCTTCGGCTTCTGTGCAGCGAGGACAGCATCCCGTAGGAGCTGCCCCTGCATGCGGCTTCGTATCGTCTTTCTGGCATCTCTAGCGTCCTCCGTGGTTATCAGCCCTTCTTCGTAGTCCTTTTCCAGTCGTGTCGCCTTTTCGTGTTTTTTCTTTATGAACATAACCCATTCGTTCATACTCTTCAAACCCTCCTTTATTGGTCTAGCAACGTTCTTCTGCACGTCGCAGGGTTCCAGCATCTTCCTTATCTCCTGCTCGGCTCGTAGGAACAACTCCGCTTGTTCTTGGCGAATACTTACTATTTCCGCCCATTCTTTCTTGCAGAGTTCTATGTCCTGCGCAGTAGCGTTGCTGATCGCGCTTACGTAACTGCAGTCGCTCTCTGCGCTTTTCTCGCTGACTGTTCGAGACCTAGAGGTCCCCGCTCCTTCCATCCTGGGCACTTGCAAAGTGCTCATCTTAGCTGTTTTGTTTTTTAGTTGTAGTTCTTCCATCTTGTTCCCACGAGGAGCTAGGGAAATGAAGGTCCACCCCCGCAGAGCCGCGCGTGCGGGGGTAAAGCTGGTTACTCTGGGAGGTCGCCTAGTATTCCAGAGACACCGTTCCCGGCACCACTCCCCTGGTACCACGCAGCCCTGGGCACGGTTGTTAACACCTTGGCTTGGGGCCTGTATCCTAGACGTGGAGCCCATTACGGGGGTACTACCATCCGGACCAGATAATCCCCGGTTTTTTCGCTAGGTTCTGCTCCTAGTGCTAGAGCCTCTCGTTAGCCGTCTCTGTTAGAGCGTTGCTGCAAGAGCATTGACGCGACAGAGAGCGTTGCCCGGTGAGCGCGTGCTAAGCGGACGCCAGAGGTTGGACTTAACCCTGAAAAGTGTGACCACGAGGACACCCCTAACGAGTGGGCTCACCATTATTATTATTATTATTATTATTAGTATTATTATTATTATTTTTTTTATGGTGGTTAAAAAGAGAAAAATCGCTTCGCGACCATAGACAGGCTCCAGATCCCGCTCCCGAGGTCAGAGACATCGAGTTCGGGGCCGTCACCCGCCCGTGAGC
>UELU01140420.1:2464-18466 GCA_900490025.1 Megastigmus dorsalis | reverse complement strand
CGTCCGAGGCATCCGTCAGCGTCCGGTCAGCTAAACCCGAACCCCCAGTTCCTTGATCCGCGGTTGATAAATCAGCCGAGGAGCAAGCAACTGTAAAATCCACCCTCTTCACCAAACCGACCCGGGACTGTTGTGCACATTACTTCGGGCCGGCCGGCGTGTCTATGATTCTACGTGTCTGTCGTGTCCGTTTAGTCATATCGTCCTCTGTATCTTCACCCATCCGGGCTTCTCGTTCTCCTCCGAGGCAGGTTTACCTTCGTCTCGGTTTTCTCTTCGCCTCTTGTAGCGCTCTCCTGAAGACTTTGCAGTCTCCGGCCGCAGTGGCGTGTCTGCAGTCTGGGCCCGCGTCCCCTGCTTCTTTGCGTAATTCTGAAACATTGCGGGTGTCTTCCGGGTAGATCAGATACCACGGGTGTAGACGAAACCGACGGCATTTGTTTTTAACCCTTAATCTACCAAAATGTCATAAATTGCTCCAACTTTTCAACTGCTGTGTTCTTTACAAAAAAGTTATTCAATATTTACAAGACTTCGTGCCATGTACTATTTTTTCACGCTGTTTCCGAATCTGACATCAGAATCGCCCTATATGGCGCAATTTTTTTTAAATGGCGACTAAAAGCAAAAAATGGCACATTAAAATTTTTTTGTTTTTTAAAAAATCAGAAATTTGAACAAGAAGCACTGCTAATTCAATGTACACTGCTAATTCTCTGGATCTGGTGGAATATTGTGCTTCTCTAAAAGATAGGACCGATAGAAATGGCGGATTTGATAAGGCGTCCAAAATCAGTTCAAAAATGGCGATTTTCAAAAAATCAATCAATTTGAACCGAATTTGGTATATAAAGGTTTTCGGGGTCACTGATTACGAATCTGAGGTTAGATCATAGACTTAAAAGAATAGACTGCGCGCCCCGTGAGAGAAGTTGTCGTCGACATTAGAAAGAGAAAGCAATAGCGTAAGTAGTTGCATCTCTCTCTAACATGTCATTTGTTCGGGGGAGCGAATAGCTATAGGTGTACTATGAACTATACCAGCGAATGCGTATTGCCGAGTGATTATACAAAAATTATGTGTGGTTGAAAAAGTATTCATATTTTTTTTTTTAAATGGTTAATTTGTGCTGTATATGTAAATTAGAATCAGAAGTTATTGCAGATGTATCTTTTCACAGGCAAGTATAACTATATAAATATATTTAAAGATATCTTTACATTGGTATCAAGTACAATTTGAGGTTATGAACAGATTCCTAACAATGTTATATCTATAATATTGTAGCGTAATTTATATTGATAGAAATACTGTTAAATTATAAAGATAATATTATCAACAAAAGTAGTCTATATTTGTTGATATTATTTACTACTTTAGTAAAGTGAAACTTTTGCTTGTTATATGTGATAAGCGATCAACAATTTACTGCCAATACACATTTACATTAAAATACTATTTCCAGAATTCCCAAAGCTGAAGAAATAAAAGCAAAATGGTTTATAAATATAGGTCGAGAAGTCAGCATATATTGTACAGTTTGTACTAGGCATTTTGAAGAAAAATATTTTTATTATAAAGAGATTGGGGGTTTTATAAAAAGATTCTTAGTACCTACAGCTGTTCCATCTTTATTACTTACTACAAATGATAGGTATGCATTTTCTAAATATAAACTTTTCTTTGATTAATAAAGTTTTTAATCCTACAAAAAATATTATTGTACTTTTTAGTGAAAATGTATTGCAAAAAAGTATTGACTTTGAAAAGTGTAATAATCAAGTCATATCAGAATCAGAATCAAATTATTACTTAAATAATTATTACTTAGATTCAACAACAATCCTACGAGATGAAGTGAATATTGATTCATTAGTTTTAGATAATATACAATTTAAAAGTGCTCCAACAAAAAATCAAGACACTGACAATGAGAATATAAGGTGCTCCATAACTGGAGAAGGTAATTTATTGCAGAGCAACTCTGAAAATTTGACAAATACAGATGTCAGCTTCCATTTTGATAAAAATGTTAATGTGATTTCATCAGATGATTCAGAATATGTTAATATTAGAGAAAGTACAAAAAATAAAGTAAATGAAAAATCAACATTAAAAAGGTTAGTTTCTACTTGTATAATAATACATATTATTAATCCTGCGTAAACATTAAATGGGAGTTAGTGTGTATTTTAAACGAGTTAATTGGTCTCTATGCACATTAGTGTTAAAAAGGCTTTCTGTAAATGGACATTTTAAAACACCCATTTCATATTTCTTCATTAGAAGTTTAACGGCTGAATTTAGAGCGAATATAATTAAATAGATTTTAATAGTTTTATATGAAAATGGTATAACTGCGATTCGATGTATAACATTTGACGGTGCCTCGACAAACTTGAGCATTGTTCCGTCGTAACAGTCAGCGTCGTACGTGTGTGTGTCAGTGATTGAATGTCGCGTGCGAGATCCGGCAATACTGCGCGAGCTTGCCTCCGCGTTACCGCGTTTGGACGGGTACAACTCCGCGAGGGCGCGACGATAACACTGGCGAGTGCCGGTTCCGGCAAGCGTTTGCAGTTCAGTTCAGTTCTCAGCGGTTCATCACGAGAGACGGCACGCATTCACGAGGCTCCGTATTTTTCCCCTTAGTGAATAGAAGTCGCACGAACAACGTACTGCGCAATTCAACGTAAGTTCTCAATTAGTGTCCTGGAATAGGTAGGAAAAGTTCGTACGAACCACGTACTGCGCAACACAAATAACTTGGAAGGTTTTCACCTTCCCGCGCGGGTGGCCGATTTCCGACATATTAGTTACCGTGCCGCGACCACGGGTAATCGTGCGGCGAACGTTCATCCATAGCCTCAACGGCTTCGAACGTAAATCAGACGCATAAGTCTCTACGACTTATTGCGTTCTGCGTGCGGCGTACATTCTCTAAATAACGCGTCCAGCCTCTATGGCTCTTTGTTTTACTTCTCACGTGCATCATATTATAAATTCTCTTTCTTTCTTTATTTCATGTAAAATCTCTTTCTCTCTTTATTTCATGTAAATTTCAATATTTCATAATAAATCTGGTTTTTTTATGACGTAAAGGCTTTTTCCCAAAATAAAGTGTTTTTATTTTTATTATAGAATAAAAATAGCAAAAATAATTAATCTAATAAATTAAATAATTAAATTAAAATAAACGCCGTAAATTCGGTTTAATAAGTAGAAAATAAAATCAAACAAATTAAATATAAGGTATGGTGGTAGATCGTTCTCAACGAAACAAGCATGGTAAAGAATCTTGGCGCAGACATGCACACTACTGAAAAAGAATGCTTTTTTGAACATCTAGTAACGCAAGAGCACATTGTTGTAGTCCCAGATGCTTGCCATATGCTCAAGTTGATTCGAAATACAATTACTATTAAAATCTAAAAATGCTGTTAAAGGCAGTGATGATTTTTTAAATGAATAATTACATGACAATGTAACATTTGAACACGATTACGCATCAGGGACTAATGGATGGCTGTGGAATGAATATAATAGCGAAATTGTTGTGTACATCGCTGGCTATATTGTGAAAATGTTGAAGAAAAAAATCAAATGCCAAATGTACCTTGAACAATTAGTAAAGAATGAAATCACATATACATTAATACAAATAAAAAATCGAACACCTTTTAAGTCTATGGGTTAGATTTGAAAAATTCAAGATGGCGAAACCAAGATGGCGGATGAAATCCTGATGATTTTTGCAATTTAACCGATTTGGACCAAATTCGGTATATAAAGATTTTCGGGGTCGCTGATTACGAATCTGAGGCTATATTTGCACAATTTAAGATGGCGGACGAAATCCTGAAAATAGCTCGTATTTGAACTGAAAACTGCATATTTATGTTTTTTGTGTCGCTGGTTACGAATCTCGGATCAGATTTAAAAAATTACCAAATGACTGATCCAAAATGGCGGATTAATTTTTTAATTTTATCAAATTCGAATAGAAAATTGCATGCATAGGTTTTTTTTATTCGATCATAATTAATCAGGAATCAAATTTTAAAAATCCTGAAAAACCTATCGTCTGTATGCCATATTCTATCAAAACGTTGTCCAACTCATACCAACGTGGAGGAAAAATCCATTTACCGATAAAAGAATCTAGACAGCTATGAAATAATATTTCCTAAATGTTAGCTGTTGAATTAAGAACAATGAAATTATTATAATTAGAAAATGTGGATAGTAAGCTCCCCAAAAATAGGATTGCTATGATACTAAATTAACGTTTCCTGTAATATATAAAGTTCGATTTTCAATACATAAAAAATATGGATTTTTTTCGCTACCACAACCAATACTTATCTATTATTATAACACCATTATTTATTCTTGAGTTTCCTATATGCGGTTTGTCAAGCGCCACCTGTCGGGCATTATTGAATCTAGATTATAGATTCATATTAAATGACTCCGAAAAAACCTATGTTTATATTTATTAGCCTATATGTATTATATACACGGTGTCGGAATACTATCTCAGTCCGTGAACACCATCGTATAGAGCAGACGATTCTAATACATACATCAATTTTTTTTATCCGACCCTTAGATTAGGAGATATGCGCACTTGAAAATTGGGATATTCGACGAATGAGTGCGTGGATACTGAAGTTGGCAGGTGGAGAGGCGGGCTAAGTGGAGAGTACTTTTCCGCCGTCTTCTGTACCCGCGTGCTCATTCGTCGAATATCTCAATTTGCAAGTGCACATATCTCCGGATCTACCGGTCGGATCCAAAAAAATCAAATAACGTATGTCTTAGAATCGTCTCCTCTATACGCTGGTATTGAATACAATAACAACTTTTAAGAAATTTAAAAAGATTGAAAAATACATAAAAAAAATCATTACATCGTTTTCTATATGTATCGTCAAATTAGGGTATCAACGAGCGACTAAAAAAAACCTAAATATGTATTTTCCAAATCAAATACGAGCTATTTTCAGGATTTCGTCCGCCATATTGGATCCGCCATCTTGAATTGTTAAAATCTAACCTCAGATTCGTAATCAGTGACCCTGAAAACCTTTATATACCAAATTTGGTTCAAATTGGTTGATTTTTTGAAAATCGCCATTTTTGAACTGGTTTTGGACGCCATATTAAATCCGCCATTTCGGATTTCAATCCATTATCGGTCTTATCTTTTAGAGAAGCACAATATTCCACCAGATCCAGAGAATTAGCATTCTACGTTGATGGCTTCTTGTTCAAATTTCTGATTTTTTGAAAAAAAAGAAAAAATTTTAATGTGCCATTTTTTACTTTTAGTTGCCATTTTAAAAAAATGGCTCCAGATAATGCGATTCTGGGGTCAGATTTGGAAAGATCGTGAAAAAATACTACATGGCACGAAGTTTTGTAAATATTGAATAACTTTTTTATAAAGAACACAGCAGTTGAAATGTTGGAGCAATTTATGCCATTTTGGTAGTTTAAGGGTTAATACAGACAGTCATACGAGACCAATTATGCATTGGGTTAGCATTTACGTTGACGCGCCTGGATATGCTTTGTATTTTGATAACTACGACATGAAACCGTTTATACTAGATCATTTAAATTGCTTACGAAAACATTGTGAACAATTTTGTGTAGTACATGAGTTCAAGGTTAGGCTTCCAGAAATTTCTCGACGATTTTTCCGCTGACTTGCAGAAAAACGATACGATAGCCAGAGCTCACGTTTAGTACAGGAATGTTGACACAATTTTTTTTTCGGGAACGGTGGATGCTTCGTTAACGGTTTGCAAAACTGTAGTTCTAAGATGTCGTTGGTATAGAACTTGGTTGGACACGTGCACTGATAGTGTCAGGAAATCCCATAACCAAATGATTTAACTAGTATATAAGCTGTGTATCTGTGGGTCTCGATACACCAGTCGATCAATAGATATGCTCTTTAAAACAATCTGAGAAGAAAAAGTGAACCATCGACAAGCGGTGAGAAAGTTTGAATTATATACCTCTAATAGTTAATACTGCGTACTACGACAATTTGCCTGTGCTATGTAATACCGTCCCACATAACATGAAAAATTTCAGTAATATTTCAGAAAAATTTCATGTCAAGATTTGGAATGATCGAGAAATCTTTCATTGAAATATTTGTAAAATATTTTGTTAATCTTTTTTTGAAATATATTATAAAAGTTTTCTGAAATATTTCATAAACATTTCAGGTCCAGATTATTAATTTTCAAATACTAAATGTTATATTATATAATACAATCGCCTTTATATTAATGTTCGCACGCTTCACAATTTTTCGCAATAAAATTAAACACTTAAAAAAACCTTTTCTTACACTTCCTACCTTACCTACCAAGTTCACGCAGTGCTGTGCCGGCGCACAGCAACCGCTCTCGCAACCGTGCGAGTATGAGAGAGAGAGAGAAAGAGAATTCGAATAAGCGTTCGGAATGCGTATCCGAACGCTCGCGACCCTAATGCACCCAATTCTCCGTGAATTTGCTCGGCTTGCGTCCGTTGCCGTTCGCAGCTGCTTTTTCGGAGCTGGTGCGATCCTGCCGATCGCGCCATATCTCTCTCTCGCTCGCTCTCATAGTTAGGTAAGGGAGCACCACCGGTAGGTGCTTCCCTCCCTCGCGCGCGGCAATAAGATTAATTAGCCATGTTCGCGCTGTCGTTGCTCGCGAGGACGCGAATTATTCTAACCCCGAATAATTACGCGTCACACTTTTAAAAAAATATTTCGAAAATATTTACAAAATATTTTAAAAATCTTACATAATATATGTTTATGTTTATGTTTGTTTATTGAGCCAGTATACAAAGTACTTACAAAATAATCCTACTATAGGCAAAAATAATGCTCGAGCGTAGGTCTGGTACAGAAATACTTAAAATTAGCTTACTAACTAACTTACATACTAACATTTCACATAAATAATTTTTCTTTATTTTGTTAAGTTTAGCAGAAAAATAATAGTTATCAACACATATATTATCTACTCGTTACTATCCAAGATTTTCTTTTTCTTTTAATAGTATATGTTTGTGTTTTAGTTCATTTAGTTTTACACTATTTGTTAATGTTTTTAGTTCATTTATTTAATATAGCGAGTTATATGTTCTTTTTGCTGTTATATAGCTATTTTTGTTGCGAACTGTTTTGTTTATTTTCGGCATTTTTAATATTTTTCTTCTGGTATTGACTTTATTCTTGAGTAACTCATCTTTTAACTCATCGTAATGATAGCAAAGAGATTCATATATAAACAACTGTCCTAGATTTAATGGTCTTCCTTCAATTACCAAATTATTTTTATATATATAAATAAAATAAAATTTATATATATAAAAATAATTTGGTAATTGAAGGAAGACCATTAAATCCAGGGCAGTATATATAGATTTTAGGATTTTGTTTTGTATCACTTGGAGAGGTCTAGAACTGTTCTTATATATTCTTCCCCATGTTATTATTCCATAGCTAACAATACTATTAAAAAGAGCACAGTAAATTTTGAGTAAAGTTTTAGTATCCATCTCCTTTGATAATTTATAAAATATAAAGGTTAAATATTTACTTTTCTTCATAAGGCTTTGTACACGTTTATCCCATTTAACATTGTTATCTATTATAATTCCCAAGTATTTGTAACTCTCAACTTTATTAGTATTCTTATCTCCGATTCTTATGTTTAGTTCCGGTGGAATTAAGTGACTCTCAATTATTATAATTTCCCACAAACTCAAATATCCGAATATAAAACAACATGAATTTTAATTTTTTGAAATAATTTAAAAGTAATAGGTGTATATATAAATCTTAGAACTTCAGCAAACGTTAAATGAAGCAAACGTTAATTCCCATTTTCCTTAGACTTCATAACGATCACATGCGCAAAACAAAGACAGAGAGAGAGGGAGAGAGAGAGATAGATAGATAGATAGATAGATAGATAGATAGATAGATATTCTTTTATTTGTATAAGTATACAAAAATTACATAACAATCGAGTATAACAATACATTTCAGATAATAACTTTTACAATAATACGCTTTATCAGTCTTATAGGAAATTGCATTCAGTCTTTCTAGGAAATTGCATTCAGGCTATCGAGTCTCCTCTCAATCCGAGACTGAAAATCGGCCAATGTTCTACCAATTAGTTGCGCGCCAGTCAGATCGACCGTGGTCGATGATATACACATGTGTACAACGGAGATATGGGAGACGCTGCTCTTCATGTCGATCCTGGCCGGCGTAAAGGTGTAAGTAGGAGAGGTCTCCTGTACATCTGCAACCCACCGCACATTGGCCGAAGATGTCCCAAGCGCCTGCACGCCAGCAACCCGCCGCATATTGGCCGAAGATGTAAGGGGCGCCTGCACCTCGGCAACCCGCTGCGAACGCATGCAGTGTGCCTGCACGATCCTCTCTATCCACAAGCGCTTCTCCGCGCTCGCTGTTATTAGTGCCGTGGAGTAGAGGGGCAGGCGGCGAGTGTTCGGGTGGGAGCATCGGCTCTCCTCGCGCGCGTGTCCTGGTTCTCGCGCTTGCTCGCTCTTCAGTCTCTCCCTCTCTCTCTTTTACACGTTCACTCCAGCTCACGCTGCTCGACTTCGACTTGTTCCTCGTACTCGCGTTCACGCTTGTGCTGCTGCTGTGGCGACAATCCAAACAGACAAAGATATTTTTCCGCGTCTGTTTTGATTTTACTACGGTCATGCACGAGGCATGGCCAGACCTTTTACATTTTGTACAATATACCAATGCCGTGTTAGTACGCGGCTGTCTGTCGCAGAACACACAAAATTTCTTCTGCTCCATGTCTAAAGTATTGCCCTCTTGCGGGAATAATTTATTCGTACAATCGCGACGATGTATAGTGAAGAGCACTTGAGCTGAGCAAGCCGAACGAACGCACTTATATTATAAATGTAAACACACCTTTTATATACAGTGGTGACATGCGCAGAACTGCCAAGAAAAATGTCGCCCGGCCTCGCCACAAGAAAGCCTCCAAAGCACCAACAAGAATTCAGCAAAAGCAATGCAAGCGCAGCACCCCCAGTTGTGATAACGATGGAGATGATGGCTTGCATAAAGGCGCATGCAAGTAACCTGTAACAAAACGCCCGAAGGCAGGAACGCAGCAGTATCAAAGCCAAACAGCGAGAGCGAGGAGAAAAGCGTGTGTCTGTTAGACTTACCAGAGAGAGAGAGAGAGAGAGAGAGAAAGGTCAGAAGAGAGAAATTAATGTTTTTGTTTACGTTCACATATTGCGACTAAGAAACAAGCAAAAGTCGGAAATTCTCTGTACATTAAAATCATCGTAGTCTCTAATAAATTATAATTATGTTTCTGAATTAATAAATGCACAAAACCTAGCATACACTGCTTGCTATATGTTTTGAAGCGAAAGAGGTTCAATGTTTTTAAGACGATTAGTCGCCTGTGCTTTGTTATGGAGAACTGCTTCCTAAACTTTTCATCGTGCACTGCTAAATTATCGATACATCGCTATATCGCGCAGATAAAATTAGTGAATAAGGCCCCAGGTGGAAGGCTGTTTAATAGACCATTGACATAAATAATGTACAATAATGAACCTATAATACTATACGTTGAGGTATTCCTGTAGTTATCATACAGGGATCACTTATAATATTTTCTAACTTAACTACCTGTGCTTTATCACTTAAATAGCTTTTAATGAGATCAAGTGCATTGCCCCGTTTCCATAATTATATAGCTTGTCTAATAGAATTTTGTGATCCACCGTATCGAAAGCTTTTGCCAAGTCTAAAAAGGCTATACATATAGGTTTTCTTTTGTCCAATTTATTACATATGACATTAGTTAGGTGTCTTAATGCATCTTTCGTTCCTTTCTTTTTAACAAACCCATATTGTTTAGAATTTAATATATTACAATCTAATATGAAATTATATATTCTATCATATACTATTTTTTCAAATATTTTGGCAACATTCGATATTAGAGATATTGGCTTATAGTTGGATGCTATTTGCTTATCATCAGCTTTATGTATTGGAATAATTTCCGCTTTTTTAGTTCATCCGGCCATATAGATTTTTCAATACATAAATTAAATATATTAGCTAAGATCTTAGCTATGTTAGCTGATATTGTTTTTAAAACTTTGGCAATTATATTGTCCACGCCCCCTACGGTATCTTTCATATTATTAATAATATTTATCATTTCATTCTTGCTTGTTGGTTTTAAGAATATAGTTTTACTATTTATAGGGGGAAGAGTAGTGTTTACTTCACTAGAATCGATGGTTTGACTTAATTTTTCTCCTTCTTCGCTAAAATATGTATTTAGGTAATCCGCCGTTTCCTTTCGATCATATATTTTTTTGTTATTTTTGTCTTTAGTACATTCAATTTTATTAGATTGCTTTATTTTTTATTAAGTTTCTGATTTACATACTTCCATAATTTTTTAGAGTCTTGTTTACACTTTTCCACTATAGTTCTTTCATATTTAATTTTTGCGTCTTTAGTTACCTTATCTAAAATTTTTTCATATTTCTTACAGTCCTTTTTACGATCCTCATTATTGGGGTTCAACTTCCATATCTTGTATAGAGTTTTTTTGGTTTTATACGAAATTAAAATGCCTTGAGTAATCCAGGGTTTTCTCAATTTATTTTTTGCTTTCGTTTGGAGAGTACTTATCGCTATGTTTGTGCTATCTGAATTTCATTTATTAATGCTTCAATTGCAATTTTTGGATCATTGATGTTTCTAATATTATTACAATTTTTTTACGTTACAATTTCTTTTAGACGTTTATAACTTATTCTATTATGATTTTCTTTATTAATTATTGTTGGTTCAATATTGCCGAGACTAATAAAAAGTGAATAACGGTCTGTAAAAGTTTGATTTAGTTTATAGGCATTAAAATCTAAATTATCAGTTTTGATAAAAAATTTGTCTATACAAGTTCCATGATTATTATTTTCTGATGATCTCGTTAGATCCAGAAAATAAGGCCTATAACCTTTTGCTTGAAAATTGTTTAAAAATTCTAGACTAACTATATCATTGCCTAATATATCAATATTAAAATCACCAACAACACAGTGATTTTTTATATTTCTCTTTATTTTTAGAAAGTTTTCTAGATTATTTACAAATTCCGTCGCTGGTATGCTGTATGCGATCTGTATATTGATGATATCATTGATTTTTTATGATTGTCTAAATTTATCTCAGTATTAATAATACCTACTCTGTCACATATTTCAATTTCAGTCATTTCAATTACATTCTCTTTAATATATACTACCACACCATCTGCTCTATTCAATTTACTTTCATAATAGTACATTTTGTATCCTGCTATTTTGAAGTATTTGTAATATCTAGTGTCCATGTTTCAGAACATATTATCATCATAGGTTAACCTCCAAAAGCTCAACTAATGTTTGTAACTTATTAAAGTTAGCATTCAAGCTTCGAATATTTACATATAAGAGTAAATTTTTTTGTTTTCTATTGTTAAGATTTTCGAGGTTATTACAATTAGTTTCTTTTGGAAAACATTCATAATCATTTAAATCATTCATAACTTATTTCGCTTTTACTCAATGTTACTTGATATGCTGTCCCTGGTTGACGATGCAAGTGATTCATTGCTGCCACTGAACAGCTGGAGTTCTGGTAGGTTAGATGTTCTGTTTTATTGTCGTTGATTATTCTTGAACTTTCCCACTTTACCAAGATATATGGGTATAGTAGGTTGTATTGCATAGCTTGTAAAAGAAATTGTCTTCCTTATTTTTCCTTGCAGTATTTCACATTGAGTGGTGTCCACTGCCACAAAGTCAGTTTTGTATTAGGTACCATAAGTCTCATTGCTGTAACAGCAGTTGACATATTTGTTCGTGTTTATACTTTCGTAATAGGAGGTTTTATGTTTGTCTGCACATTTTAAGCATGCTACCTCGTTTGGACATTTAAGTGCACTATGTCCCACTCTGCCGCACTTGAAGCACCGTTTCACATTTATCACATCATATACTCTGCAGCACAGATGTACAACAAAAATTCTGTTTTTATTTTCGTTGATCACGGCACGCGGCCGCCTATATATACTTCTAATTTGCCATTTACAAAATCACGTATCCCATATCTTTCAACTGAACAGCTATACCTAAAACATGTGCATATCACATGAAAGATATCGTAAAATTCAATTATTTACAAAAAGAATCATGAAAAACTATCCACTAAGTGCAAAGAAAAAGCCGTTCAAACTTTTTTTAGCCCCATTTCATCATTAAGAAAATTATCGGTTTTCTCATGCCCTCTATAGTATCTGGTTTTCTTCTCATGCACTCTATAGTATAATATGTTCAGTATTTTTCAATTGCGCATGCGCCACTGAAAGACAAGAGAGGTCCAAATGCCGATTACCTTCGCTCGGCTTACCAGGCGACTATGTGCGCTGAGAAGGTGGCACGCGTGCAGCGGTGTAGCTCGTGAGAGACAACTCTCTATTCCAAAACAACATGCTGCCACTCATTTTTTTAAAATTTGCTTTACAGAAAATTGTAGATGAAGGTTCAAAGCTTATGCTTCCATGGTGAACTAAACAAAAAAGTTTTTTTTTCATACCCATACATGGCTCCAAAAAACGGGAAAATCGCATTTTTTAAAACTTTGGGAATTTTTTACTCAAAAACATCGCATCCTACGACAAAACGACAACGGATCTTTTTTGTTCAGAATGGTCCAATAAATCTAAAAATATTTTTTTCGAATCAAAAAAATCACTTTTACTAATTTATTTAAAAAAAATTTGTTTAAACAAATTGTAACCAAGTTGCACGGTGACAACATGAAGTTTCTTATTCTCTGGGATCTAAAGAAAGTATTGATTAAAAAATTTTCCAGTAGAATTCATCTTCCACGGGTCCGCCAATTTTGCCCGGTCTACTCGTATAGCTGCTCCTGCTGTGTTGCGCTGCTACTTGTTCACCTCGCATGGTACGCTAGTAACTCAGAGTAGGATTTGGACTCTGTTTTCGAATTGCGATGCCTTAGTTTTCTTTTTTTAAAATCATAGTTTAACGACAATTTATCGAGGGGTTCAGACGCTATATATTGATGTACAAATATGTACAAATTTTCCCGATACAAGTATATTCCATGTACATAGATATACAAATTCGTACAAACAGAGGGTTAGAATTCAGCCGCTATATATAGATATATA
The DNA here is from genome assembly GCA_900490025.1 of Megastigmus dorsalis. Classification (NCBI taxonomy): domain Eukaryota; kingdom Metazoa; phylum Arthropoda; class Insecta; order Hymenoptera; family Megastigmidae; genus Megastigmus; species Megastigmus dorsalis. Next base: position 5,173 of record UELU01140420.1, on the reverse strand, counting down.
CGAACACGGCGAATACACTGGAAATTGCAGATGATGTTATTCAGAACTGTTCTATATTAGATGTTACATGGCTATTGTATAATAATATTGTGTTATCTGGTGGCTCAACAATGTTTAAAGATTTTGGAATAAGATTGCAAAGAGATATTAAATAAAGAAAACTATTGATAAGTGTAAGGAGCTAAATAAGGATTAAAAACTATTTTAGCACGTATAAACAAAATGTGCATGTAAAATATGCAGTAAACATTCAACAATATGTGTCACAATTCTTAACAGACCTGTGCAATACGTCTACTATTTTACAAAATGTTGTTGGACATGTAAAATGTGGACTGTCACACGATGCCATGGATGCGATATGAGAAATGAAGTAAATAAAATTTGTAATTACATTTTCTATGCTTCAAAAAGTTGATGTAAATGTAAAGAACACCTTATTTATAATACGTTTTGTACTTTTAAATGCCGATGGTACGAAAATTTCCGAAATGAGTAATTTCATAATCAACGAAATACCGCGGTCAATTATTTCTATGCAAAAGAAACAGTACAACGTAATAAAGGGCATATTTCATCACGGCAAAACTATTAATAGTGGCCATTATACTAATATGTTACGTCAAAATGACCAATGGTTTCGGGTAATTGACTTAAATTTCCAAAAAAATCATGGCCTAGAGGCGCTAAAGATGTTTACATTCTTTTATTAGAACAAATATAATTTTATATTTTTTTACTATTACAACAATGTATTAATTTACATTCTTCATTGCAGTAAGACATACTTTCCTATATTATTTTATTTAATATTTCAATGGCATTAGACCAAATCAGTATATCCCCTAGTGGAAATGACTTATGTGCTGAACTGTGCCTAACTGTGCAGAAATGTGCCGAAATGTGCCAAAAATGTGTCCAGGTATATACAATTGGAACATCTAACACATTTTGGCAAATTTTAGCACATTTTCGCACAGTTAGGCACAGAAATTATTTTAAGAATAGTAAATAAGTTTCCTGTGTTTCTGCACATTTTTTACACACTTTGGCACATTTAGGCACTTTTAGACACATTTATGCACATTCAGGCACATTTGTGCACAGTTTGACACAGTTGGACTCCGCAAATTTGGCACATTTTGGTACGATTCTATATGAATCTAAATGTGCCATTTTTAGCCGAAAAATATCGTAGTACATTGAAATGTTCCATACTGTGCTCAATTGTTCTACATTGTGCTCAAATGTGTCGAGTTGTGCAAAAATGTGCATAACTGTGCTGAAATGTGCATAACTGTGCTGAAATGTGTGTAGCTGTGCTAAATTGTGTATAAATGTGCCTAAAGGTGCGTAACTGTTCTAAAAATGTGTGTAATTGTGCCTAAATGTACAAAAATTTCAACAAAAATTTTCTTGCTTCGAAATCGTTTTGTTGCTAACTGTGTTAAATTGCTTCAAAATGTGTCAAAATGTACGAAAATGTGTACAAATGTGCGAAAATGTGCGAAAATGTGCCAAATGTTCCAATTGTATATACCTGGACATACTTGCGGCATATTTTCGCACATTTAGATACATTTTAGCACATTTTCGCACATTTCATCACAAAAATTATTTCCACTAGGATCTGTGGTCCTTAAACTTTTTTTTTGAAAAAAGTTTATGAAATGGCTAACAAAAGTTTGCAAAAGTATAACATATATAGACAAGTTTACTTTTATTTTATTGTTATTATCCAACAGTATAAGGATAACTCTTACTTTGACAATGAAATATTTACACTTAGAAAAATATTTATTGTGTTATTGAATTTACCAATGTAGACCAAACACTTCACTTATTATTTAATATTTCAATTGCACTAGACTGATAATTATGTGTTAGCTCTTAACTGTAGGCTCTAAAAAAGTTGAGAATTCTTCAAAAAAAACTTTTAGAAATGTACAAAAATGTAGACAAGTATACTTTTGTATATAAAGTCAAACTGTATTTATAAACTCAAACGTTAGTCTTTAAAAAAGTTGTGGAATCTCCTTGAAAAAAAATTTAAAAAAAGTAAAATGCAGACAAGTATGCTTATATATAAAATCAATAATAATTCAAGATAAAATATTGTAATGTTTTTTAATTAAGTTAAAAAAATTACTATAAATTTAAAAAAGGAGGACGCCGATAGCAGCTCATGGTCAAACTTGGCATGAATCCTATAAAATCGACTTCAGCACTAAGAATCCTCAAACTCTGAAGTATTTGAATAAAAAATGTCTTCTCTATGAAGTGCAAATATAAAAAAAGTGATTTTTTCTAATTTTTAATACTAGAAATCTTGAGTTTTTCACTCATTTTAACAAAATTGACTTGAATTTCTTTTATATTTCCGCGCATTTCCCCCAATTAAATTTTATTACAATATTAATATTTTGATCAGCTCTAGAGAATAAAAAAAATTTGTACGTTTATCTAGGTTTATTTATTTTCTACACATTCGTCGGCGTCCTCCTTTAAGAATACTATTATAATTGATCAATTTTAATATCACACAATTCTATTGCACTGATGAACTTACAAATTTCTAATGCAAACAGTAGAAAGTTGTGAAATCATGTGATAAATAGCCAAGTAACTCTATTTTTTAATTCGCAAAAACACAATATAAATTTTAATTTTTCGTTCATTATATAATTTTATTAATGCAAATGCTAAGGT